>JAEIFV010000755.1:0-150941 GCA_018904265.1 Lordiphosa collinella
CAAAGGAAAAATCAGGTTCAGAACCTGATGCTCCATCTAAGAGTTAATCAACACACGCTATCTACGCTGAACACTTTACTCGCACTTATTATTGACACAGTCAACGGACTACTTTTTGTCGACGAAACTACCTTATACCAGAGCTTGTAAATAACAATTGATCGATTTTCCCTTTCCGGTCTGCTCAATAACAAAACCGAAAAACCCATGCACGCTTGCTCTCGCTCTGAGCAGAACAATTCGTTTCTATTTGTTTTCAGTTGGCTGTTCTCAGTTGAGCTGTTCTTGTTTTGCTGATTCAATAACAATTAATAGAGAGCGGTCCGACTAAGCGCTCTCACTTTAAGAGTCAGCAGATGACCGAAAAAAAGAACTGCTCGCCTCAAAGGGTCTTTTTTCTGTATTTGTTTTTTTGTGTGTGTGTGTGTGTGGCTTGTACGAGTCACAAGCCCAAGCAGAAACCTCACTCTCACATACAAATGCAAATGACTTTTATAATTTTCGTTCTCGTCGATTCGGTCAGCGAATGAACAGAGCAAAAGGGTATCAAAACCATTGGTTGTTCGTTGAGCAAAAAGCGAAATGTTCAAGAGCCGTTGAGACGGCACATCTCTGACTATTTGCTCAAAGGGTCCGTAAATAACTGTTATTTTTGGACAACGAAAAATGGTCAATTGTTATTTGCTAGCGCTGCCTTATACATATTCCATCATGGACTCAACCGGTGGATTTTACGCGTTTGCATAGCTTGAAATGAGCAGTGCAAATGCACCAAATCAACCTAGATTTGCCAAAACGGGAACATGAGAATACGGCCCTAAGTGAAGTGCCAGTTCGTCCAGGTTCTGCTTTTATAGGCAGCTGAGTGCGGTCGGCGTCGGCTGCGCTGTCGATGATAATTATCGATAAGCCCTTCGTCAGCTGTTGGTAATCGATAGTGATGGCTGCCAGTCCTAGCTGTTTGCTAACGATAGCTATGGCTGTGACGCGCGTCGTCTTTTCGCTTGAATAATGAACTTGCAGCCGGATCAGATTCCACTGTTTTATAGATAAACGGTTCGTCCCTTTTAGATATATTTAGGGATTCTTTATCGATCCTACAGCAGCATCTAAAGCAGCGATGCCCAGCCTTATGCTATTTGGCTACGTTTTGCTTTTGTAATTGCACCGAAGATAGGAAGTCAATGCTCGATTACATACAAGGTCGCGAGGCATAGAAAACGACATACATGCAGACGATTTCGTGTTTGTGCGTCGCGTAAAACAAAAACCCGGCTTATTCTTTTCTTTGATTGGCGTAATTTTGTTGTTGCCTTATCCAATTTCAATGTGCCTTACTATGTGAGAGTGCTCTGCCCTATGCTTTTTATGATCATGCCTGATCTAGTCACTCTGAGCAAACACCTTCTTTGGTACAGACTCTGTACTACAGAGTATATTATAGTCGGGCTTGAACGACTTTCTTATTTGTTTTAACAAACAGGCAGTGGAATTAGTTTTGACAGTCTTTGTTTCTATTCCGAAAAATCCAATCCAACATTCAGAAACTAAAGGTTATAGGCTTAGGTTTGGTTGGGTTAGGTGCACTCGGAAAAAAAATTAAGAACATTATTCATGAATTAAGTACAAACGGTGTCAATAGTAAGGTAAGTACGAAAATACCTAATTCAAGTACAAAATTCTTAATTTAAGTACGATGTGTTCAATCTCGATATACTTTAGCTAATACTGTTTCGAAGTATATTATGTGCAACTCAAACTATTTTGGAAGCTTCTAATCGATTTACTCTTAAAAGTACCAAATTCGGTTTGATAAAGTTAGCCAAGTTCAGTTGAGGTGAGTTAGTTATAGTTAAATATTGACTAAAGTTATGCTGCGTTTATACAGCGTCACAGAATGTCACATTTTAGTGTCACAATGTGAAATTCGTATGGAGCTGTGACATTGTGACACTGAAATGTGACTTTCTGTGACGCAGAATAGACCCAGCATTAGATATAGTTAATTCAGGTTAAATAAGGTTCGGTGAGGTAAGTTAAAGTAAGATGGGGTTAGTTAAGAATAATTGAGATACTGTTAAATGAAGTTAGCTTAGGTTAGGTACGTTAAACAGGCTGGTTGGTAGAGGTAAAGATCACCTTAAAGCCATTTGTTCCACTGTGGAGCCTTATCAGCAATGAAAAGGGTACGTGAGGTTGGTAGTCGGTACGGTTTTAGGAAGCTTCAAAGAATGGGTTATGATAGAGTTCACAAAGAGTTCTCACTTGCTCTGCTTTCTCCTCATCTAATTTCGGAAAATAGCCAATCGATCGACTTCAATCGTGACTTTATATAAGTCGAAGTCTAAGATCTCGGTTCGATGTAAGTATATTTTTATATTACGGGAATTCCTTACGGGAAGGCCTTGCTGATCGCCAAGTCGGATTCAGAAAGAAGCTGAGCATTACAGACGCAATTTCGACAGTCGTAGGCATAGCGCGAGAAGCTATCGAAGGCACCAGGTGGCGTGGCTGACGCAAGAAGTTCTGCCTTATTACCACGTTGAATGTCAAGAACGCCTTTAATACGGCTAGTTGGCACAGTATTCTTGAAGCGTTGCAGCGGCTTCGAGTATCCGAGTCCCCATCCGGATCATACGCGAATACTTCAGGAGCAGAGCAACACAGGATTTCTGGAGGCGTACCGCAAGGATCGGTGCTAGGTCCAACACTTTGGAACGTCATGTACGACGCAGTGTTGCGCCTGCCGCTACCTGATGGCTGTACAAAAGTGACATTGCAGTCATCTCAGTCGCTAAACATGTGGGTGAAGTCGAAGCCAATACAAACGCAGCCATCCACGAGGTTATCTCATTGCTCGGGGAAAACGGGTTAAGTTTGGCGGCCCACAAGACGGAAACGGTGCTGGTCAGTAGCAGGAAAAAAGTGGAGTCCGCCATCATTAAAGTTGGAAGCTGCTTGATAAGATCGAAACCTGCCATCAAGTGCTTGGGCCTAATATTGGACCACAGGTTAAACTTCAAGCAACATCTTGAGTATGTCGGCGAGAAAGCAGGATGCTGATCGCAAACGTTGTGAGGTCAGTAATACTCTACGGAGCACCGATATGGGCAGCTGCAATGGAGGTACCCTCGTACAGCCGGGAGTGCAAGTCTGCATACCGCAGGAGCGCACTCAGAGTGTTGTGTGCTTTCCGCACCGTCTCTGAGGATGCTGCGCTTGTCCTAGCAGGCATGGCCCCGTTAGATTTACTCGCAAGAGAAGCCTGCAGAAGAGATTCACCCCCTGATCGCCGGGAAGAGACTCTCGCACACTGGGAGAGAATATGGAGAACTGCTACAAATGGTCAATGGACAAGATGGATAATACCGGACATACGACCGTGGGTTTGCAGGACGCACGGGCAAATCGACTTTTACATGACGCAAGCACTGACGGGACATGGATGCTTCAAGTCCTACTTGTTTATGCTTAAGCACGAGACGGATCCTTTTTGCACACACTGTGCAGGGATCCCAGAAGACGCTGAACATGTCCTTTTTGTCTGTCCTAGATTTGCTGCTGAACGGGAAGAGCTAAGGTTAGAGATTGGGAGACCATTCATAGTCAATGACTTGATGGGAATTCTACTTAGCTCGGAAAACAATTGGTCTGCTTTTAGCAACTATGCAGCACAAATAATCATATCCTTGCGTCGCGCTGAAAGACAGCGCAGAATGACGCAGAATGAATGAGATAGGAATCAAGTGGAGGCTTTAATGCCAGCTCCCCCTCGTGAAATAATACTTTGCGGTGGTACCGCGAGAGGGAAACGACGATTAAGGATGGTTTTAGTGGGTGAGGCAGTCACACAAGTCACACACTATCAAATATTTATATTACAACAAATGTAAGCTGGGCTCTTTCACTAATTCAAATTCCCTTTTTGCATCACAACGTTCCGTAACAATTCTCGGTTTTGGAGAACTTTAACTAATTCGTCTAGCGTTTCACTTGGCTAGCTATTCCATTTGAAAGCCATCTATCTACCACATCTTTTGCATTCCCTCAGTTTTATTTGCTCTCTTGCCTGGCTGCTTGCCTCATAATGTCGCTTAAAAGTTTGCCGTTATCTTTATTACTTTTCCGTCCAAAATATACGTTTATGCAGCCGCACAAAGTGTAGTTGAAATTGAGTTAAAAGCGCTTTAAGTGCTCGCACACACACACAAACACACATCTTATCGGGCTTAGACCGCCAGCTAGCTTTTCCGCCTCTACCCCTTTAATTTGCAAATCTGGGCATATGCCAGGGCTTTACAGCTTCACCTTCAAAAAGCCAGAAGGAGGAAACCCTGCGGCGTCTCTGATTACACAGAATGAATGTATGGCGGAGCGTGGGTAGAGAGAGGAGCGCCATCTTCTGCTCGGAAGAATAGCAAAATCAATAGTGTCTTAAAATGTACAAGTTTCAAGCTAAATTGATTGAATTTGCTAGGCAATTACTGAAAACAAAGACAATGTGAGATGTGGACAAACTTTAAGCATAAATATTAATATTGGCAATCAAAATGTATGACAGGAAAAGGAAAATTATGCGTGGGGAAAACAAATATTTGAAATTCAGTAATGGCACAACAGCTGCTCAAGGACAGGAGCAGCAGCAGGAGTAACTGTAACTGTTTAAATTTAAATTAATAAGTAGGCCGGGCCCCGTTACTAGGCAGCGCCCAGAAGTAGGCAATGGATATTTGTGCGGCTGCTGGAAATTAATTTACACATTGCCTACTTTTGGGGGGGAGGAGAACTACAGCAACTTTTGATGTTGCCACAACAACCAAGGGGCAAAAGTGATTCAACAAAAGCTCTTTCAATTGATTACATTTTATGTAAATTTATGTGGCTAATTGTGGTCTAAGTTAGCTGGCATCAAGCGTAACCTGACCCAACTAGTATGCAAGTATCTAGACTATTGCCTGCGAGTTACTTCTGGCATTTACCAACGCTAATGGTTCTAATGCGCTCAAGTTGGTAAGCAGCTTAAAATTCCCTCAATTGCACAACACATGAGAAGCAGCAGAAATCGAAATGAGCTATTGATGAGGACAACAATGTGCCATGCCAAGTTATCATTAAATATTTATCATTTTTCTTTGTGTTGATTCCCTACAAATGCTGTATACAACATCTTTCCTTAGAAAGAAGTCATAAATCTCTGATATATTTTATGACTTCCACACCTTCCGGGCCAATAACTGTAAAATTATCGGTGTGTCTAAGCGAAATGTGCTCGTAAATGTCAAACATTCTTTAATGTGCTAATCTCAAACACAAAGCTAGCTTATTCAGTCAAAAAGACCATAAAATATAGTGATAAACCTGTTTCAGTTTCCCAGACAAAGTTTTACCCTAATTTTCAAATGGAGTTTTGAATTGGTGTTGCCTAATCAATTATAATGCCATTTGCGGTGGAAAAGTCAACGAAGCTTAATGCTGTTGACAGCAGCAGCAGCAGCAGCAGCTCGCTCCAGCATATTACGTATACGCCACGTAAAGCGCATTTTGGTAAAATGCCAATTGACTTTAATTGCTTTGCCTCAGAAAGTCATGCAAGGTTGTCTGCGGCTGTGTGTGTGTGTGTATGTGTGTGTGCTGCCGAGCACTTTCATTAGTTTCTGGTCCTCTGTATGCCAGCACGGAAGCCACTAAAAGTCTTTACATTGCATTGAAGTGCCCTCCTCGCCCTGCCCTGCCCTTGCCCTTCCCTGCCCTTCCTTGGTACAAAAACAGTTTGTGAAATTTAATTTTCAGCACACTTGATTTTCAAATGGCAATGTCAGAGACGAAAGTGATAAAAATTTGCTGTTAATTTGTACAGAAATGTCTCTATTAAATATTAAATGTCTTTCGCTTTGGTTAAAACTGTAAAAACATGTCAGAAAATTGCTGCGCATTGAAAGGGAAGGATGCGGCTGAATGGTCAGTGTACACACACGCACCCAGTATCAGGAGGAAAGCAAACCGCAGTTACTGTGAAGCTAACCGTGTCAGCTTACATTTTTCTGTGCGTGGAGTGCGTGTTCAATATATGGCAATAAATATTTTATATTTACAATATGCTGTGATTCTGATATCAGTTTAAAGGGAAGCGGGAAAAAAAGGGTGTATTTAAGTTAAGTGTAAGCTGGGTAGCTTATTTCACCAGAAGGTAGACTGTGGATGCAAAAGTAGCATCATTTCAGAAATAGGAAGAAACGTCTTATCTCCCACAGCTATATAGATAGAAGGTTCGTTTATCTGGACATGTTTAGTTATCAGAATTATTTATCGATCCGCCAAAGGAATAGTAAAGATCGGATGAAAGGTTGCCGATTTATAAGGAAAACAATCTATTATGGGCAGCACCGGTCGCAACGGTGATGGGCAGCACTTCACAGGTACAGAGCATGTTATAGTCGGACTTGACCGACTTTCTTTATTCTTTGTTAGTGTAAGAGCCAAAAAGAAGCTTCTTCGACCCCATTAAGTATACAAATTCTTGCGTAGCATCAACGGCCGAGTCGATACAGCCATTTGCGTCTGTTTGTTCATCTGTCTGTATGAACACACAGATCCTAGAGAAGGTAAGAGATACAGGATCAACATGCATAAGGCAAACTTCAAACATTCAGAAAATCAAGCTCATTTTCATTGTTAGTATCTTCTACGCATATTTAAAGAATGATTTTTTAGCTATTATCTTTTTGGCAACACTGGTTTAAACAGCTCTCGCACGTTTCGTGTTTTGTTTCACTGTCAAACATCTTCAGTTTGGTCTATAATTTAACCTTGAATCGTCTTACAAACGAACAACGCTTGCTAATTATTGAATTTTATTATCAAAGTGCGAGCTCTGTTAAGAAAGTTCATCGCTTCTTCCATTTTATGGTCAGTTTAATGGACCCACTGAAGCGGCTATTCGGGCTATTGTGACTAAATTTCGCACCAAATTTACATTGTAGGACATTAAACCACCAACACGCTTACGTAGAGTGCGAACTGTAGAAAATATCGCAGCTGTATCGGCCAGTGTTAATGATGACCATCAATTATCGATTCGTCGCCGTTTGCAGCAATTGGGACTCTGTTACTCAACAACGTGGAAAAATTTGCGGAAGGATTTAGGTGTGAAGCCTTTCAAAATACAGCTGGTGCAAGAATTGAAGCTGAACGACCTACCGCAACGTAGAATTTTTGGTGAATGGGCTTTGGAAAGTTGGTCGAAGATCTACTTTTTGACTGAAAAATTGTGTTCAGCGACGAAGCTCATTTTTGGCTCAATGGGTACGTAAATAAGCAGAATTGTCGATTTTGGAGTGAATATCAGCCAGAAGCATTGCAAGAGCTACCAATGCATCCAGAAAAAGTCACAGTTTGGTGCGGTTTATGGGCTGATGGCATCATTGGACCGTACTTCTTCAAAGATGATGCGAATCGTAACGTAACTGTGAATGGTGAGCGCTACCGTGAGATGATATTGAACTTTTTTGCCCAAAATGCTTGACTTGCATGACATGTGGTTTCAACAAGACGGTGCCACATGCCACACAGCACGCGCAACAATCGACTTATTGAGAGGCGAGTTCGGTGAACATTTTATTTCACGTTCGGGACCTAGATCGCGCGATTTAACGCCTTTAGACTATTTTTTGTGGGGCTATGTTAAAGCTCATGTCTAAACAGACAAGCCCGCTTCAATTGACGCATTGGACGACAACAGTCATGGTCCACATTTGCATGAAATAATTTTCAAACATTAAACTATATGGACCGTACTATCGATTCAAATAAAGATTTCATGCATTTTTCTGAATTTTTTGTGTTTTTTTTTTTTTTTAACTTTCCTATAGCTCTTAAAAATAAAAAGTCACCCTTTATATTGCGTTACGGGGAGACAGAGACGACTGCAAAACCAAACTGACAGCAAAAAAAAATTTTTTGTACTAAACCACAGCAGGCTGTTTTTTAATGGAAAACAATGTTAATTATATTTCTAAACGACCGCCTTAAATAATTTGACAGGACTCGAGATAAGCGCCGTATACCTCGTGACTCTGGTAACGGCGGAGGCTGAACGACAACAGCCAATTCCTCCTCTGTTTGGGCCATCGCATCTTTTTTGGACGGTAAAACAGCACGACTGACCGTCCTTAGTCGCTTCGAACGCGTACGCATTTTGCTTTTGACTGCAGCAGCCTTGGCCTGCCGCTTTTTCGCCAATCTTTGGCTTCGTCTGGGTGGCATTGCTGCTTGCAGGATACAACATTAAAATTATATAAAAAGACTTACAACTTCTTCTTACCTTAAATGTAAACTCGTCCTTTTCCGGAAGCTGCCAAATCAACAATAATGACAGGACAATTTTTGTTGTCTTGGCCCAGTGTGGCCAGATGTTAGACAACTGCACAAATTATGGTGACACTGCCAAGCGTTTGAAATGATTTTGGAGCAACATTTAGAAATGCGTTATGCGACTATAGCCAAAAATCAGCTTTTTTGGTTATTTAATTACTTCATTCAGTTTTACATGTTGGAAAAGGGGCACCAGAACTATGTGTGTCGGTTTTGAATTACTTTTCCTCTGGTTTGCTGAACACAAAAGTCAAGTTGCATTTGCCGCAATAACTTCATTATTCTCATAGGCAGCCGCAGCACCGCAGCTCTCGCCGGGACACTCGCGACGCAGACGACGGATCTTGCCATTCCTGTCAATCTTGTAGTACTTGAGCACAGCTTGCTTGACAAAGTACAAAGTGGACACCTTCTGAATATTGCAGGCAGAAAGGGTTTCGACCATATTCCAATTGCTTGCCGGCAAAGATCAGACGCTGTTGATCTGGATAAATTCCTTCTTTGTCCCGAATCTTGGCTTTGAAATTTTCGGTGGTCTCCGAGGGTTCGACCTCTAGAGTGATGGTCTGAGTTGAGCCGAGTTGATTTAGCCCTGTCCGTCCGACCGTCCGTCGGTTTCTATGCAATCTCCTCCGTCAGTTTGAAAGCTATCTTCACCAAACTTTGCACGAAGTCTTTTGGTACATATACGCTGCACATTTGTCAAAACCGGCCGGATCGGATGTCTATAGCATATAGCTGTCATAGGAACGATCGGTCAAAAAACTAGTTTTTGTGAGAAAAACTTTTTTGTTATCAATGGCAGCTGCTGCCGATGAAGATGGTGTGGATCTCTTTGCTTCCGATGATGAGGAAGCTGAGCGCATCAAGCAGCGTGTGGCTGGATATGCCGCCAAGAGATCAAAGAAAACCGCCCTCATTGCCAAACATTTCGGTGCTGCTCCGATGTCAAACCCTGGGATGATGACAATAACATAAAGGATATGGAGTTAGTCCATCGAAATAGACGGCCTGCATTGGGGTATCTCCAAAATCGTTTCCTCAGGCCATGGCATCAACAAGCTTCAGATGCGCATGCAATCAGGGTGACAAGTTGTCAATTGCTTCTTTTTCTTTTACAAGAAAAGTGTGAGGACATTGTACTGTCTGTTGATATTGCTGCCTTCAGCAAGAACTAAAATGTCAAATGTTAAGTTAAAATAAATATTTTAAAATAAAGCAAGGCAAGATTAAGTGTCCAAGTGCGACGACGACGTTACTGAAGACATCCCTGACAAACTCGTAAATTGCATCATCATAGCGTCATTTTTCTCTATCCCAGAAAGTAAGTCGCTTGTCTTCATTTTCCTTTTAATGCAGCTGTTTTCTTAACTCTTAATGCAACATTGTGCCAATGTAAACACCTATTGTGCGTTATTGCGGCGATAACGATTTGCTCACTGCAGTGTAAATGTTGCATAAATGTTGCTCCAAAATCAGTGGCAATGTCACCATAATTTGTGCAGTTGTCTAACATCTGGCCACACTGGGCCAAGACAAGAAAAATTGTCCTGTCACTATTCTTGATTTGGCAGCTTACGGAAAAGGACGATTTTATATTTAAGGTAAGTAGAAGTTGTAAATCTTTTTATATAATTTTAATGTTGTATCCTGCAAGCAGCAATGCCACCCAGACGAAGCAAAAGATTGGCGATAAAGCGGAAGGCCAAGGCTGCTGCAGTCAAAACCAAAATGCGTACGCGTTCAAAGCGACCAAGGAAGGTCAGTCGTGCTGATCACCGTCGAATCAAGATGCAATGACCCAAACAGAGGAGGATTCGGCGGTTGAGACTCCGCCTCGGGGCTTGACTAATTATTTAAAACGGTCGTTTAGAAACATAATTAACATTGTTTTCCATTAAAAACAGCCTGCTGTGGTTTAGTACAACAATTTTGTCTGTTTGCTGTCAGTTTGCATGTATTTGGTTTTGCAGTCGTCTCTGTCGTGTACTTGTTTTTTCGCTTCGAGTTCGGCTGCCGTGTGTGAGATGACGAGGCAATTTCTGCGTGGCGCCGCCTGCCATACAATAATCCTTGGGAGCAATGGGAGCAAAAAGAGCAAGGCCGTGACCACCGATGAACTAGAATTTTAGAGCGGGAGTATCCCTTGAAATTCTTCTTCTTTGGCCATTTGATGGTAATAAAATCATCACAACCGTTTTACGGTCTCAGCCGCTGCCACTAATGCCCGCCACTCGCCTATGTCCCGAGCCATATCCCACCAGGAGGACACACCCAGCTCCGCAAAATCTCCCTCCACCTGGTCGCGCCATCTCCGCTTCGGCTTACCCGGCCCGGACTTGCCTCCTAACTCGTTCGCATGCCGACTGTACACCCGTTTTGCTGGAGCGTTATCATCAATGCAGGTAACATGTCCTATCCAGCGCAGCCGCTGTTGTTTTATGCGCTTGACTAGGTCAGTGTCCCCATAGAGCTCATACAGTTCGCGATTCATTCGGTTGCGAAATTCGCCGCCAACGTTTAGAGGTCCATAAATCCTCCGAATCCTTTGATGACATTGTCCATGCTTCTGCGCCGTATTGCATGACTGGGATGATAAGCGACTTGTATAGCGCAATTTTCGTTTTCCGAGAGAGGGCTCTGCTCTTGAACTCCTTACTGAGCCCGTAGTAACATCGGCTTGCAAGAGTAATTTTTCTTCGGATTACCAGACTGGTGTTGTTGTCGCTGGTTATCGTTGATCCGAGGTAGACAAAGTCTTGAAGTTGAATTCTCCCTTTGCAACAGATTGTCGCAGCGTAGACTCACTGCGCGTTGATAGTAGGTACTTCGTCTTATCCTCATTTACCGCTAAGCCCATAAGTTTTGACTGCTTCTCTATCTCTGAGAACGCCCGTTTTACCTAGAAATTGGAATGGACAAATACTCTATTGCTGCTTCGATTACACTCCTTTCATGTTTTCGCTTGGTAAAGCTCTTAGTCCAAATTAATGATAATTTGGTTTGGTTGAAGGACAATTATCTCAGCTCAATTTCTCGGTGAGCTTTTCAATGTTTAAGAAAAGGTAATTGAGGCTCAAGTAATGTCTGATACATCTGTAACTAAATATGCGTAGAAGATACTAACCATGAAAATGAGCTTGATTTTCTGCAAGTGTAAGAAGTTTGTCTTATACATGTCGATCCTCTATCTTGTTGCATTTTCAGCTTATCGATAGGTATGGCGCGCAGAGGCGGGAGTTTGACTTCGTCGATTGCGACGGGTTGGCAGCTCTGCCGTTATGATCGTAGATAGAGCGCCCCCTGTCGAGTCGAAGGGGAAATGGATACACTTTTGGAACGCAACACCCATATCCAAAAGCAAAACAGGCTTCCCATTGAAGCTCAGTAGCTGGCCGAAGTTACTTTTTAGTGGCATCCGAAAAGGCCCCAAACTTCTGCAAGAGCCCTGGCACAGACAAAGTGGCCGTAAACGTCGTCGGGAAAATCGCTTATAAAAACCAAAGTGAGTCCATTACACACGGCCGAAAGGTCGAAAAATCAAGTTTGAGAGTATCAGCCACCGCTAGACGGATGAAGTCCGAAATCCGCAGAGTATAATCCGCCCAAGCTGCAGAGTCTAATTTATGCTCATGATTCCCAGATTCATCCCCGAATGTACCTAAGATGGGGGTATTCTAACCCCAAATTTTAAGCCGGCTGGGTCGGCAGGGACAAGGTGGCCATTCCAAAAAGTGGCGGGCCCAAATTTACTTATTTTTTTTTTATTTTTTAGTTTTAGTCGTGTAATTTGTAGAAAATAACTGTAGTCCCATTTTGATTTGTCCATCCAATTTTCCCATCAAGGAAAAATTAGCTGCAGGTGCTTGAGCTCGGATGAAGCGAGTTTAGCGAAAGCCTAGGGCGAAAAAGAGAAGTTGTATTAGGTCGATAAAATTCACAGGCTGTCTTAAACGTATAAGCTTACTCTTTTCAGCACTTGGAGCTCCAGTAGGATGGGTAGGGGAATGAGTTATCATTAAATTACTGAGCGAAAATCCCAGATATCTTTCTCTAATTCGGCTGGTCGTCCTGAAAGAAATCGCAGTCGCGTCTTAGCTCGCTGAAAGCAGAAAAAAATGAATAAGAGAATAAGAAATTAAGCAAAATTCATACAAAATTATGAATGAGAGAAAATATGCAAAATTAATTTGAATAATTAATAGGAATTGTTAGTACTTAAAGATACGCCATGTATGCGTGAGGAAACGAAATATTTGTTAATTAAAAATGTTAAGTGTGATGAAAATGATAGCTTAAGTACTTTTGTAGGGGAGGTGATGTACTGACCTTGGAACAAGCCGATCCCGGAATCCAATACAAGCAATATGTTTGGTCACTGGTAGGGTGGGTGCGCTGGGGTAGTTCATCTACACCCCATTGTCCAGTTGTCTGTTGTGAAGTGTTCGAGTTTCGTTTTGAATTGTTGTTGTTTTGAATATGGCAGAGATGCGCCACTTGCTGGAATTGTGCGACCTGCGGGCATTGGGTCCGACTGCGCCCTGTTCGGTTGAGCTGACATTGCCCAAGAAAAAAACCAGGTTCGTAACAATCTCTTACCTTCGCGGTTGTCACGTCTTTTGGGGCACTCCAAATAGTTTTCAACCCCCTTAGATAAGATTAGATTTCTTCTTAACCTATGGAAAGCAGAAAATTGTGCTTCAAATAAAACATTGCCTCTGTCATATTTCTTCACCATCCTTGAAAAGTTCTGTTGTTAATCGGAAGTTTTCCTTTATTTTTTTCTCAGCTTTAAATGGCGTTGCATATTGTAATTAATGGGCATGTTCTCTGTCCTGGCAAGTCGTATTGGTGCCATTTGGTGACCAAACCGTGTTGCGCATTCAAAGGGGGAATGGCGAACGGCATCGTAAATGACTGTAGATATTTTAACAATACAGAAAAGGTTCATGGCTTCCGTTTACAGCAGCTTAATGTCTAGGCCAAGCGACTCATTGGGGGGCTTTTTTGTTTCAACGAAATAAACATGAAATGCAATTAAGGTTTTATGACATTTCTTATTGTGATGCCACTTACGAGTACCTAAGGCATAAAGTGACCCATATATGGCAATTAGAGGAGGAACGAAGGAATAGTTTAATGTGGCATTTACTTGGTTTATGTGTATGGTTGATGTGGGTGTAAGGGTTTGCTCGAAAAATAGGAACAAGTTTTGCAAAAGTGACTTTGGAAGCAGAAACTATGATTTGCACTTACGAAAGTTAATGATTTGCTTTTATATTTCTCCTTTTCTTTATTATATTATTACTTATCTTGAATATTCTTGTTTTTTTTTTGTTTGGACGGGAGGTTGGCTGTTTTTTGGGCCAGTTTTCTGGAGAAGCCAAGCTGATAACAACCAATATATTGTTATTCATAAAAAAAGAAGACGTAAAATGTCTACAATCAAAGTGTCAGCTTGACATTCTAAATTTTGTTCATCTTCCGTATAGGGCGGACCTTTGGCTTAGCTTTTAACTTAGGCTTAGCCTTTAACTTGGGCTTACAAGTTTTAGCTTTAGCCTTTGGTTTCTTTAAACGTCTGTCTACTCTTCTGCACTTGACAGCGGCCTTCTTTTTGGGCTTAAAACACATTTCGGGCTCCTGGGAATACGAATTAGTGAAGTTTTCCTTAGAAAAATTTTAACTTACCGCAAAATAAGTTTTCTGTACCAGCGTCATCTTTCCCCAAGCCTTGGCCGCACAATGTTTCAACTGAAACTTTTTACATTCGGGATGCTTCTTTTGGTACAATTTCATAAACTTCATAAATGCTCTTCTTTCAGGCCCTACAAGAGGTTTTGAACTTTGGGCTCCCATTTTAAATTCAACAAAAAAATTTAAAAGAACTAGCGTACATAGATTTAAAGAAAATGTAGCTGGAAATGAATGTCTCAACTGATTGATTTAAGTAGAAAGTGTAGAAGGAATTATCAAGAGCTACTATGGGATAAGACAAATAACCCCTTTGAGGTTTTGTTTTTATTTATTTCATTTTTTAAGACTTGCTTAAAATTACAATCAGGGCAGACAAGCTTTGGTTCGCGGGTTTGAACTCAAATTTACCAATGGTTAAGGCTTGGAAATTTGAGGTTCGAGGTTTTTGGGGTGAAGGATTGGGTTCGAACCTTGGTTCAGCACATGCTTTACATAGTATTAATAAAAAAAACAAGTAAGGAAGCTGTAGTCGAGTGCCCCGACTACAAAATACCCTGTTCCCATGCCTTCTTGTGTTTTCATACACATACTCGCACACTCAGAAATACACACACACACTCTAACATACGCAGCAGCGGCGAAAACAACCTCGAAGAAAGCCCCTGGACTAGACGGAACTCCCAGCGACATCGTGAAAGCGGCTGCGATGAGAAATCCGGAGGTATTTCGGAAGGTCTTCCAAACCTGTCTTTTGGAGGGAGTTTTTCCACGAGGCTGGAAACAGCAGAGACTGGTCCTACTCCCGAAAAACAAAGGACTCCCAAACGACGCTGGATCCTACCGCCCATTTTGCCTCCTGATCGCAGTTGGAAAGCTTTTTGAAAGAGTAATTCTGTTCGAGTATGGAAGAAACCACGGAAGGACATTTTGGATTGGTGGACGAGCAGTATGGATTTAGAACCGGCAGGAGCACACTGGATGCGCTAGAAAATGTGCAAGATATAGCCCAATAGGCAATCGAGGGGGAACGATGGTTATTTGGATCGAAGGAATATTGCGCCCTGGTCACACTGGATGTTCGCAATGCATTTAACTCGGCAATCTGGAGCCATATACTCAGCGCCATGAGCGAAATGCGAATGCCACACTATCTAATACGAATAGTCGCCCAATACTTTGAGGACAGAGTCCTGATGTATGACACAGATGTAGGACCCCAGACTTATAACATCATGGGAGGAGTGCCGCAAGGGTCTGTACTTGGCCCTATCTTATGGAACGTGATGTACAATGGAGTACTAAATATCAGCAAACCACAGGGAGCGGCGATTCACGGGTTCGCAGACGACATATCGGTGACGGTTGTTGGGAAGACTCTGGAAGAAGTGACCCAAAAAAATGAACCGCACAATTGTGTCTATTAAAAACTGGCTCCGACAAGTAGGCTTAATGCTAGCAGAGCAAAAAACGGAAGTTAACCTCATAAGCAGCCGGAAAAAAGTGGATAGCATCGAGATAGTGATAGGCGATGCAAGGAAGCGCTCAGCTGATAGCCTGAAGTACCTGGAAGTATTAATCGATAGGAGGCTAAGCTTCCGAGACCACCTTCAATACGCGGGCGAGAAAACAGCGAAAACGGCGGCTGATGCCAAACATCGGAGGACCCAAGCCCCCCACAAGACGGCTCCTAGCAACAGTTGCTAAGTCCACAATGCAGTACGCTGCTCCGGTTTGGGCGGAGACAATATACGCGCGAAGCCAGGAAGGCACACCGGCGTAAGTCGATTCGGCTCATAAGCGGCTTCAGAACGGTGTCCGACTCTGCATCGGCGGTAATAGCAAACAGCATGCCACTCGACCTGGAGGCTATTGCTTTTAAGGCACGAAAGACAGGAATATCCGTGCAAGAGGCGCATAACACGAGTCTCTGAGCATGGCAAGAGAGATGGGACATGTCGGATACAGGAAGATGGACCCACCAACTAATTCCCAGTATAGAGGACGGAGAAGTAAACCATCACCTGACCCAGTGGCTCACAAACCATCGATGTTTTAGGGAGTACATACACCGATTTAAGCACGTCGATACACCCTGGTGCCTTTATTGCAATGACCGAGTAGAGTCTGCAAAACATGTGGTGTTCGAGTGTCAGAGTTTTGGAGAGGAGAGGCGCGTCCTAAGAAGACTAGCGGGAGAGCCCTTTACACCGAGAGGCCTGGTCAAAAGTATGATAAACTCGGAGGATGTGTGGATAGACGCTGCATCGCACATCTCAACCATATTGAAAAAAGTCAGGATAGACGAACAGTCTGCAAGACAGCAAAACTAGGTGAAATAACGAAATGCCCGCCATAGTAATACCTCAATTGGCAGTCCCGGCGGGAGAATAACAGGTCAGAAGGCGGTTGGGTCATAGAACGAATCGGGCATGCCCCAAGTAACGGTGCATGGTGTATCTTTAGAAGTTCCCCCAACCATAGTTCGCATAAAAAAAAAAAAAAAAAAAACTCTAACATACGCAAACACGCACACGCGCTCGCGGTAACTAACAATGCAAGACCCCCCCCCCTCTCCTACACGCAAAATTGATTTGTATATAACTTCGGTGTTTTTTGTCCGATCTTATTCATCTTTTCAGAATAGACAGATATTGGGCATTACTTAATATATAAAGCGTCGAGCGTCTAGGAAGGGGGAAGGGGGAGGTATTTTCCAAATCTGAACAAACTCGATTTCAATCTGGTATATACACATGCAAAAATTTGTGGCTCTTATATCTCTTATAGTCTCTAAGATCGACGCGTTCATACGGTCAGACGGACGGACGGACAGACGGACATGGCTAAATCGACTCGGCTGTTGATGCTGATCAAGAATATATATACTTTATACCTTTTACATACTTTTGCACAACTTCATGATCCCCTTTTCCCATTTTTAATGGGTATAATGACCAAAAAACCTAAAACGTCACAAATCGTAAGGGAATTGGATACTTTTTTGTTCGGAAGCGATTTGTAGAGCACATGAATATGTTCAAAATATAATTTACTGCCAAGAAAACTTTCATTTCGTTGTCTACATATGCAAAATATTACCAATGTAATGTTAAGATCTTGCTTTTGAGAGTCTTTTAATAACCTTTGGAGTGGGTGAGGCTTTTATAGTAAATCTGAACTTTTTCTAGATGTTTCATTGAACTTTCCTGCTGATTATAAGACTCATTCGCCCAAAACCGACAAAAATGCAGAATATATCGCTAGGGAGTTAGTCAAATTTGATGATGTCTATCATTTTTGTGGAACCGAACCGAAATCTTAGGCTTCAATTACTAAAAAGGTTCGGTTCACAGAAAATTAAAATTCGGAATTTCGAGCTCGAACCGGTTCCGTTTCAAAACCGGTTTGCAGCTCTGGTTACAATCCTAGGAGCTAATAGGCAGTAGCATAGCTGCTGAGGCCTTCTGCTAATCCTATTGAGGTTGCTTGAAATAACTCAACAATTCCGTAATGTGAATATGCGCCGCTGGGTAGATTAAACGACTGAGAGAGTTGACAAACTATCGATTTACTTATAAGTTTTAACTTAAAAGACTCAAAATCTAAAATAAAGCTGAAAAAGCCGAAATCACATTTTAAAAAAGCCAGAATACCCGCTGCCCGCTGCTTTAAAATTAATCCCGCGGTCCGGTTTTGAAAAAAGCCAGATTTGACGGGAAAAAAGCGAAACTGGCAACACTGGTCCAAAGCTCTCTGCTCTCTTGAAAAGAAACAGCTGCTTATCCGAAATCAATTCATTTGATTAGTTGAGCTACCGAGAGTCCGTCGTGTAAGGTGTGAGACGCAACCTAAAGCTACACCTAAAGTAAGAACTCAATTAAAAATAACAAACAATTTGAATTACAGTGCAAATAAAAAGAAAATAAAAAGTAAACATAACAAACAATCATGAGCAGATTAAAGATCATGACTAGAAAGCTTTTGGCAGCTTATGCCATAAAAAGCTTTCTCTTAAAGCGTCGCACTGCCATAATATATTTTAGTACTCGCACAGCTGTTTAAGCTAAAAGAAGTCTTGAGGAACTTAACTGATTTCACTACCCAAGATTAAAGTTCGTGCAGATAATAAGGTGGAAGTATCATAATTGTTTGATCGGTGGACATAAAGCAGTCGACGTGCAAAGTTCAGAGAGGCGTCATCTGGCATGGGGACTTTGTCATTGAGCGATGTGAGAAAACAAATTTTTAAGTGGAATTTATTTAAATTAATAAATCCATTCTAATCATTTTTAGTACGAGGATGTGCTTATTCGGGCACCCTGGGGTCACATAGCAGGTCGTTGGTATGGCAATCGCACAGACCGTCCCATACTGGCCCTACACGGCTGGCTGGACAATCTGGGCACCTTTGACACCTTAATCCCTCTACTACCCGACTATTTGGGCGTCCTCTGCATAGATCTGCCCGGTCATGGACGTTCCGCCCGCCTGCCAGCCGGCATTCATTATGGAGTGGCCGATTATGCCTACATCATACCTCGTGTCATGCAAGAATACGGCTGGACAAAGGTCACCCTCATGGGTCACTCCTTGGGTGGCATGGTGAGCTTTATTTATGCTTCGCTGGCTCCTCACACAGTCGATATGCTCATCTCGCTGGAAGGTTTGTTGCCCATGTTTCATGGACCAGCTACGTTTACGGATCATTTGCATACCGAGATATTGGGTAAAAATTTGGAGAAACATCTACTGGAGGATGAGCGTCAAGAGGAGGGTCAATTGGTGGAGCCACCTTCCTACACCTTGCCACAGCTACAGGAACTTATTTCCCTGGGCAGCTTCAATTCGGTGCCAAAGAAATTTGCCAAGCATTTGCTGTATCGCAGTGTGAGCAAATCGAAAATCTATCCGGATAAATTCTACTTCTCCCGGGATGGTCGCGTGAAGTTCTACAATCACATACCCATGAATGCGGCACTAGCCGCTGAGATGGCCAGCCGCATTAAGCTGAAGCCCTACTTGGTTATCAAGGGCTCTTTGTCTCCATTTGTGGGTTCCTATTGCAATGAGGCCATATCGATTCTGGGCAACAATAATCCACACTTTGAGTTTTATGAGGTGCCTGGCACGCATCATGTACATTTGCACAATGCCGAGGAATGCGCCAAGTATATTGTGCCCTTTATCAGACATCATCGGCCAGCGCCACTTGCGAGTTGGTCTCTGGCTGGCGAGGAGGAACAGCAGCTAAGTCAGAAGGAACGCCGAACGGTTCAGGAGCGGTTCTTTGCCTGGAACAAGAGGCGGCAGCGTAGCAAACTCTGAACTCAGTTCAGGGTGAGTGAGACCAATAAAGAGAGCTTTACAATTTAATATCGCATCGGCGGTGTTGCCACTTGATGTAGAAGTATGGTGAAGTGGCCAGAGTTACTATCTTTTCAGGTACCACCTTCTCTCCGCCTGAGAGCGGTATTACTGGCGATTTCTATACCCTCAAGATCTAGAGGTATTATATGTAGCATTATGTTAAGTGCATCTGTGGTGGTTGTACGCAATGCACATTGGACGTTCAACGGCTGTGTAAAGCCAGTGTACTATTTTAGGGGAGAAGCCCCATTTGCGGCCAATCGCGCGTGTGCACGAGAAAAGTGCAGTATTTGCTTTTTGATACGTTTAGCTATGTTTTCGTTCCAATATAACTATTTGTCCAAAACCACACCTACATATCTGGCAGATTCGCTACATTGTAGGTGTATATTGTTTAGTCGTGGGGGTATTAAATTTGGTATTTTATACTTGCGGGTAAAGAGAACGAGTTCAGTTTTGTTTGGATTGACTTCAAGTCCACTTTGTGTCGTCCAATCTAAGAGTGTTGAGAGTGACTCCTGCATCAAATCGCAAAGGGTTTGAGGAAATTTCCCTCTAATGATTATGGCAACATCATCCGCGTACGCTATCACCGTGTGTCCCCGCATTTCCTTGAGCCGCATCAGTTCGTTGACTGTCAACACCCACAGAAATGGCGAGAGAACACCTCCCTGAGGAGTGGCTCAACTTACATATCTTCGGGCGCAAACATCTCCTAATTGTGAGTTAACCACCCTGCTGGTAAGCATGATTCGAATGAACTCCACCAGGGGTGCCCCCACATTTAGATTTGTCTGGGCAGAGGTGATAGCATTAGGAACCCCGACCCTAAAAAGTATATACACTCATGGACAATAAAATAGGTGTGAAGTTTTTTTTTTGTTGAGTATCGATTTAAATCTATATAAACATAACATTGGGCGTGTTCAGCAGCATAATTCGATGACAAATAACCGATGGATCCTGCTTTGTCGATTGTGATGGACTAGTCTGATTTTTTATCGATAGCACTTAACTGTCAATAATAAATAAATAAAATTTTAGAAAAAGAAAAGCAAAATGATAAGTCTTTTCAAACAGCAGCTGTTGCGCACACGCAACTTATGGTGCAAGGAGTATTTATTACTCCTTACATTCGCAGAGAGCCAATTTCCCATGCAGCTCTGAAACATATACTGATGTTTACAATTTGGTTTCTGGCAAAACAAGAGTCTTTCGTGACAGTGGGTGATCACTTTAACATTCCGAAAAGTTCGGGCACCAAATATTCCAGCATATTGTATACATTCTTACCGGACAACCATCGCACAGCAAATCACAACTACTGCAATTTACCATAGATGACTGTCTTATACCTATTAACTAGCTCTTTCTCTAAGAGTCGGTATTTTTAATTTTCCCACTTTAAATGTTTCTATATATTTTTTGATATATTAATAAACGTAAAAACTGGATGGCCAAAATATTTTTAGTTTTCTTATTTGATGTATGGCCATAAAAATACGCGTAGCGACTGCCCTGCACTTCTCTTGAAAACCTGGGCAGTCTGGCAAATGCGGCCCTAGAAGACAGCTCTCTTTGTCGATTTCTGAATATGGTGTAAGTAAGAGACCGGCACGTCGATATCTTCTGGGCATAGGCATACTCTCAAAAGTAGCGCAGTCGCACACGCACAGTATAAGCTGTACAAGCGTGTGATTGTCTTTATTCCCTGTTTTAAACAGAAGGAATGCGCAGTACCTGACCGTAAACACCTAATTACACCACTCCCCTTTCTTTGCCACCATTTCCCTCTTAACCCATTGTTAGGCAACGCAATGAGCCAAAAGGCTTATTTGATCTAACCAAACCTCATCTACCTATATTGGATTTTTAATCGTTGCGTTTCCTTTGAATATGATTGCTCTCTGAATGCAACTTGGTGGCTTCTTCCAGAGAAGCTGGAATCAACGGTCTTTTTTTGTTGGCTTTGGCTGCTTCTGCACCCCAGCCATCCGCTTGCGCTTTAATGTGCTGCTGATTTCCAGAAACAAATGTAAGCTGTCATTTAAAATTAAAACAATTCCTTTACACGCATACTATTATTTTCTAAAAATTCCATCAAAACTGTTCAGCAGAAGTCAATCAAATTTTTTTTGTTTGATAATGCTTGATTTTTAACTTTAGTTTAGCTTTCTGGGAAAAATTGTGGATTGTTTTATTGGTTAGACTGGAAGCTCGTCTGGCCAATAAAATAGGTGTATGAAGCAAAACATTAACCTGTAGTTTATAAATACAATTATTTGGTTGCAGAAGGTAAGGTATTAGGAAAATATAACTAAATGGGGACTTAATAACCATTAAAATTGTATTAGATGGGCCGTGGGCGTCACTGCAGTGCGGAGGAGAGAAAGCTCATTCGACGACTCTGAGATTAAGGAAAAACGTATAAATCCATTGCCATGTTAATGAAACGTTCTAACCCCAAAAAATAACTCGTAAATCATCATCTAAGACAGACAATCGCATGGTTCAGTTGGTTAAACGCGACCCGTTCAAGTCTTCCAGAGCGATTGCCAATGAAATTGGGATTATTGTGTCATCACGGACCGTTCGGCGACGATTGGCAATAGCAAACCTACCAGGTAGGATTTTTCCCAGGGTTCCTTTGCTTGGGTCGTCAAATTTACAGATGGGGAACAAATTGGCTTTGGATCGTAGAACCTGGTGCGGACCGGAGGGTGAGAAAAAATGGCGTAATATTCTCTGAATATTTGGAAATGATGCCAAAAAAAATGTTTGTCGTCCGAAAGGCAAAGAATTTGATCCCATGAACACATATAAAATTGAGAAACATGGAGGTGGTAGCCTAATGGTGTGGGACTGCTTTTCATGGTATGATGTTGGTCCGATTCATCTTATTGACGGAATAATGGACAGATTCGTACACCAAGATCTATTGGAGAAGGTGATGCTACCATATGCCGAGGATAATATGCTACTTTTATGGAAGTTTCAGCAGGATTATGACCCAAAGCACGCCTCTCGAGTAGTAAAGGATTGGTTGCGGGGGCATAATGTGGATGTTTTTGAGAGGCCAAGTCAATCCCCGGACCTCAATCCCATCGAGAATCTCTGGGGTGAACTTAAAAGAGAGGTCGGAAAGACATTTTGTCAAAATAAAAATCAACTTTGTTATATTGTCCAAAGAGCATGGTACAACATTCCAATTGGAACTTGTCGCAAGTTAATATCCTCCATGCCAAGACGAAAGGAGAAAGTCTTGCAAAATAATGGCAGATACACCTAATATTATGTCCAGCCAAAATTGGCGGATCTAAGAAAATATCTCATTTAGTTGTATATTAAAGTATTTGTGAAACTGTTTTTACTTTTTGTTTAAAGACAATTAATAAGTTTTGAAAAACTTTGATTTGTTGAGATTAGAGAAGTTATGAATTGGAAATAAAAAGTTAAAAAAGAAAAATAAATCACACCTATTATTGTGTCCATAAATGAAGCTCTGTCTGTGTGTTCGTCCGTCCGTCTGTCTGTATTAACACCTAAATCTCCGAGATTAGAAGAGCTAGAGCAACCAAATTAGTATGAAGACTCCTTTTGTCTGCATGCAGATCAAGTTTACTTCTAGTTTTATGCCACGCCTTGTTCCGTAGCCTAAATAAAAATGTTACTCCCACTATTTTGAAGATAGCAAGTTCATATTTTGCAGTGTAGTTTATGTGCCCAATATCCAATCTCTGATAATAATGATTAGAAAAATAAAGGTTATAAAAAACGTTTCATACTTTTCTGTGCCTCATGCACTGCTCTGGTTATTAATATAAGGGAAGGCTATAAGACATTAATTCCCCTGAGTAACGTGAATATCGAAGTCGAGCAGGGCCGACTTTAACTTATGCTATGAAACCTTCCACCTCTAGCTCTGAGATCTGCACGTTCATACGAACAGACCGAGTTTAATAAACAAAATTTCTGGCTTCATATACAAACATTTCTATTTGATGGCATCGAAAATATTTTTAAGCCAACAAATTGTCAATAATTTGTGCCAATCGCAATCAACCACAGAAAACCGAAATTGAATGAAAATTTCCAAATATTTTTGGTCAAAGAAAATCAAATATTTTTGATGAAGAAGCGGCGTTGCGCTGCGTCGACACAATTCCCGTGTAAGTAAGCAATGCAAATTTTTATGCGCTTCGCTGCACTCGCTAAACAGATTTGCACCTTTTCGCATATAAAGTCAAATTTACAAGTTGAAAACGAAAAATTGCCAGAGAAAAATATGCAAATGACAACAAGGGCAGCACGTCGAGGACCCTCGGTTAAATGGCAGGGAAAAAAAAGGAATTTTTGCTTGGCCTGAAAATGAAGTTGTTGTGCGAGAAAGGGGGAGGGTGGCTAATGTGGGAACGTGCTGGGCATTGCACAGAGATAAGTGAGCACTAAGCCAAGTTGCCTCCAGCTGGCAGGATGCAGCAGCTGTACACTTTCTTTGCTTACGTGCTTATTGTGAAAGCTGCTTAAAATGCACTCCTTGGCATACGCTGCGTATGCGTGTTGTCGTTGTGTGTTCGAATTGTTTGAAATGTTTTTGCAGCACATTAAATTGCCAATATGGCTTTATTGTTCTCCCACCCATTCGACGGAGCAGAGCAGCGATTTATGCTGTCACAACTTGGGTAGAAAGTGCTGCCAGTGGGGCCATAACAACTGCACACACACACACGCAGACCACACACATGCACACACACTTTGGACGGAGCAGTCAACCTCCAGTCGTCTGCCATTGGCAAGACATAAAACGTGGCACTCGATGATGCCTATGGGCAAGATTCGCACCATGGCACAAACGTCACTTCACAAACTGCCAAGCCAGCACATCCGGTTTCCGTTAGTTGCGCCCCGCCTTCACCACCACCAGCGACTCCTGCTCTGTCTCCTGTTCCTTCTCCGTCTCCTCGAATGTCTGTCATGTTGATGTTACTTCAGGTAATATCATTTAGCGTAGCAGCAACCTTTGCACCGGCACGAATATGTTGCAAAAATATTATCTCGTTACAGTGTTAAAAAAATATGTACATATATACTCCTACATACATACATACATTCATATATGTGTGTGTATTTATCTATAGAAATTCTTTCTATTTTTGCCTAGTTTGCCTTTGGCTTATGAACGGAACTACGTGTCGAGGGGGAATAAAAAACTACGCACACTTGCCAAGAAAACCCTGGGGAAAAATATATACCCCACATTCGACTCTCTCTGTCAGTGTGTGGTGTGTGCGTGTGTGTAGATAGAAATGTTTAAATTTGATTTCAAGTGCTAGCATTTTGATGGCAAAATAAGTGAATGCGTGCTGCGGCGGTTTACGTGTGTTTCTCTGTTGTAGCAAGTGAAATGTAGTTAAGAACCAACGCTAAACACTAAAAAAGCTACATTCTCAAGAGTCCTTAAGGGTAAGAGTTAGTGCGTTAGACTCAATTTTAAACAGGTTTTGGTGCCTTGGGCCGAAGTTCTAGAAAACGTTTGAAAGCTGAAAGTTTAAGCTACAGTTGATAAAAATTGGTTCATTTTAGGCATATTTTGCAATTTTACTTTCGAAAAGGAAAGAACGCAACGTAAGTTAAAGACAACCGCACCGACTACTGAGTCTTGAAAACTCAGCATTGAGTGCAACGAGTAATTCGCTATGAGTACTCAGTATCAAAAGCCAAAGCTCAATTTACAAGACCTGATCGCTTAGCTGAGTACCTCAGTTTATCATTTACACATGTTTGAGAAGCTTAGTTGAGTCAGTTACAAAAAACATGGTTCATTGAGCCGGTTCCACTACACCTAATAGCTCAGCTGAGTAGGCTCACACGCCGTTTAAATACGGGCTGACAGATAATCAGATACCAAACTCAGCTGAGAGATCTCGTCGTGTAAATTGGGCTTAAGAATTGTGTGTAGTAGAGCACTGCAGGAGTGGAGTCAAAGATTCGAGGGGAACCAGGGAAATGACTTGGCGTACGCTTTAGAACTGATCGCTCTAAGTGCTATAAAGAAATTGCTCTATAGCATATGTTAAGTCATTTCCCAGGTTTTACCCCACTGCAGCACGATGTAATGATTCCAAACAGATCAAGCTCCAGGTAGAACAAGCTCCAAACAGTTCAAGGTCAAGTGATTCTCTAGATTAAATGAAGTCAAAAATTAGGACAATCCGATAAATTTGTGAAAACTCGCTATGGTGAGCTCCTTCCTCAAAGGACAGTGCCTCATGGTCAACTTGACGAATTGGACATTTGACGAATTGGAGCGGCTTAGGAAGTGTAATTGGTCCAGTACTGCACACACTTATGCCACTTATGCTATTGACACTGCCTTCCAGGCTTCCAGTCGACCTAAGCCTGGGATATCTGCCTCAAGAATATTGCATGTAACCTTTTGACCATGTCATCTTTGGATGTTGTAGCTTTTCCTGATATGAAAAAAAAAAATCCTAAATCAATCCGAAACGGTATTGAAAACAGGGTAATCCCGGAAACTCTTAAAGTGATCCTGTTTTTTTGCATTGAGTTAAGGATTCTTAGTACAAATCAATCTTTTTTCGGCTCGGCTTAAGAATATACGGAATTACCCAGCTTTCAATCTCTTTCGGATTGATTTTTTTTATCTGTGTGGTATTTCCGACTTCAGAAAAAGCTGTTTTCGAAGACGCACTGGTGGCTGTAACAAATAGTTCAGCTTGCTTTATATATTTGAACTATTTGAACGGATCAAAGTCTTTAATAAATCTGCTTATACTTCTCGTGTATACCTTTATTTCAGAATTAAGTTTGTGTTCAGATTCTTGTAAAAGAGTCCTACGGCTTTTGTCAAGTTCCACCATTCCCAGTTGTGGGATTGGCTATGATTATTATTTGAGTGCATGCTCATTTCACATAAATTTCCTCATAAAAATTTTGCAGTTTTCTATAGAACGAGAAAAAAAAGCAATCTATAATCTAGATCGAAAATCTATTTTTTAGAAGATGGCAATCTTAAAACAATATAGGGAAAGTTAACTTCGGCTCTGCAGAAGTTTTGTATACCCTTGCAGCCTCCATTGAAAACAAATAAGTTTTTCTAACTTAGACTACTTTTCGGACCTTACTTTTGTAAGGGATCTATACTATATAGATGTCTGATTTCGACCAAACTTGGTGAAAATATGGAAAAGCATAATACACTGTTAATTACGAAATTTGGAGGCGATCCCATTTAAAACCAAAAAGATTTTCTCACTAGAACTTCTTTTTCGACCGATCATTCTTACTGCAGCTATATGCTATAGTCATCCGATTTTGATAAAACTTTGTAGAAATGTGTTAAAGTATATAAAATAAGAATATGCCAATAAAAAGGACGTTCTCATTAATAACAAAAAAGTTTTTCTCACTTGAACTAGTTTTTAGACCGATCGTTCCTATGACAGTTATATGCTATAGTCATCTGATCCGGCCGGTTCCGACAAATGCAGCGTATATGTACCAAAAGACTTCGTGCAAAGTTTGGTGAGGATAGCTTTAAAACTGACGGAGGAGATAGCATAGAAACAGACAGACGGACGGACAGAAGGACAGGGCTAAATCAACTCAGCTTGTCATGCTGACCAAGAATATATGTATATACTTTATCTGGTTGGAGATGCTTCCTTCAATGCGTTTTTTTATAATACCCTCTGCAAGGGTATAAAAATCGAATACGATGCAATATTGGGCTTTGATTTCATGTCCAAGTTTTTCGTCACACTGGATGAAAAAGGGTATATGTTTGACTTCGGCGTGGGAACGAGATAACTTGTAGAAAGAGCTAAGTACACATACTCCTTCGCAGTATATGCCATAGTTGAAGTCGTTGACAGCAGCATACCAGGCTGCGCCAGTGCCCATTCAGTCAGCAGTAGAACTAAAGATCAAATTACGCCATATCGAAAGCAGCCAAGGCTACTTTCTGCAGCAGAATGTAAAGTCATTCAGAAGCAAGCTACCGAGTGTTGGGAAACAGGAATTATACGTAAATCGACATCCAATTTCGACAACAGAGTTGAGAAGCACGGGTCCAATAGAGTTGGCAACGACGACAGTAAGCTCCACAGAACGGTGCATAAAGATTGTTATACGGTGCCCTTCATAGAGGACGAAAAAGTGGTCTTAGTGCAGACGGCGGACAAAGATAGTGCAAAATCGGCTGATTATAAGAAATGCGCTAAGGATGCCAAGGGCAACGGCAAAGATTGAAAGAAATGTGTGGAAACGATGTAGAAAGAAGAATATCGCGAATTTGATGGCGAACACAACAACATTATGGAAGATTTGCGGGAGAAATTCGAGGCAAAACCAAAGGCCAAGCAGGCTAAGGTGGCTAAGATTTGTCCAAAAAGCTCAAGGAGAATTTTAAATAAGTGTGAAGTCCTGAAAAATAATTGGGAAGATGAGGCTTTAAAGGAGAAATGCAAAAAAGAGGCTGTGAAGAAGGAATGCGAAGAAGAGGCTTTGAAGAAGAAATACGGAGAGGAGGTACATACATAAAAGAAGTTTTGACAAAAAGACCAAAGAAGAGCATGTTAACGAGGTAGGCGAATTGATGGGATTAAGGCGGACACAGTTTGTAAATGGAAGAAAATTAGCTAGTACTTTTCTTGGACCCAATGAAATAATTAAAGTCAATCGGAACGGTCGATATACAGTCAGGAAAGCCGCAGCGGTCGAAGGCCCGAAGGCAACTAACATAAGCGCTGATAACATAAAGATATGGAAATGTGTGGAGCAGAACGAGGATTTGATGTCGTCTGGGACAGACGACGAGGTGTAGGATGGCCGAATGTAACAAGTAGTAGGAAAGTAGCTATGAAGGAACACCTGCCATTAAGTGGACGTTGACAAAGCTGTCATAGAAAAGTCAGTAGTACAGAGAGCTATAAAAACAATTGTAGTCTAGAAAGAGTCATTGTAAGAGCAACATATATACCCACCATACATATACGCTGCACATTTGTCGGAACCGGCCGGATGGGATGGCTATAGCATATAGCTGTCATAGGAACGATCGGTTGAAAAACTAGTTTTAGAGAGAAAAACTTTTTGGTTTTCAATGGAAACGCCTCAAAACTTTGTATTTCTTAGTTTGCTATGCTTTATATATAGTAAAGCTTTCTTAGAAAAGAATAGTCTTAGTTAAAAAACTTTTTTGTTTTCAATGGAAATGTCCTTAGAATTGGCATTTATTTATTTGGTATGCTTTTACACAATTCAGCAAATTTTGGTCAAAATCGAATGAGTATAGCATACAGCTCCCATAGGAACGATCGGTCGAAAATCTAGTTTTTGTGAGAAAAACTTTTTTGTTTTTCGTTTATAAACTTTTACACAATTTTACAGTTTGTTCAAAATCGGATGACCATAGCATATAACTGCAGTATGAATGATCGGTCCTTTATTCTAAGCACTCAATACTCAGTACCCGGAGCTGCTCACCCTCCTTTTCCAACACGAAACCCCAAAACGCTCTAAAACAACACCACAAAATATGTCATTTCAGCGTGACGAGTGACTCTGAAATCATATTTTACTCCTACTAAAATCTTCCTTACCGGACAAAAGAAATTTCACATCAATATAAATGCCTTGACCGCAGACGAAACTTCGTATTTAGTCCCAGCTGTTTACAAAATGTTAATATGGTACCATTAATGCTAATGCTCTCTTAATTCACATACGAAAAGGCTATTAATCACTTCTTGGGCTGAGTAACTATTTATCGAAATCGGGCAGTGCCGACTTTAACTTACGCTCTCGTCTATTTGATTTAAATGCAGACAATATAATCAGTAAGAAAATTATGAGAAGTCCTTTTTTATCTCGTTGACGAACATAAGCTAAATTTTCGCAAATGGAACCACAGAGTTTGGTAACCAATGGCATCGATGGGAACGCAATGTCTAATTACCAGAAGTAAGATCTGTGACGACCATGGTAAGTTCATGTCTTCACATTTACCTTCTTGCAATACAACGGTATTCCCAATTTTGTGAAAGTGAAGATTTTTTCAGGGAGAAGATTTGGATGTAAAAAGACTTCCAGGTCTTTTCAAGCAGGACACTAATTGAATGCGGTGTATTTCATTTTTTCCGCAACTGGAGAAACAATTCAACTACCAGTTCTCCAATCGCTTGGACACCTCGAAAAAGTACTTGAAACGCCTATTGAGTGACATCTCCTTATTTATTTCCAATGCGAAAAATTCTCGCAGCTTCGACTTTGACAGTTGTTCGAACATGAAAAAATATAAAAATAAACAACAAATTGGTACTAAGAGAGCATTGCCTCTTCGTTGTGTTTGCTTTTTATACACTTTCCACCTTTAATATTCTAATTAGTTCCTTCTGCTCTATTTCTTTCCCCTTTTTCGATTCAGTTGGCAACATGTCGTTGCATAAGCTGCTCTGTCTCTGTCACATCATCAGCTATTTCAAAGGTCAGAAGATGATGTGCCAATTGTGCTGTCTCTTTAACATTCACTTCGATGAGACGACGCAACGATTTGCCTTTTCCCAGCAAGTTTTTGTCTATTTTCTGTACTTCGTCAACGTGGTGTGTTGTGCTAACTCACGCCTGTACAATTGGAGATGGCTAATTGATAAATACAATTTGTATGTGTATGCGGTGCCCTGTGTATATTACATATTCAATCGTCGCTTCCTGCTGAAGATATTGAATGACATGGCTCAAGTGCATTGTCAGCTCCAGGAGGGCATGGGTCAGCTAATGTGTACCTCAGTACTGCGCAGCTTCTTTTGGGCGTTCCTCATATTCTTCGAGCTATTGATCATAATCTATTGGCAGCTGAATATGTACAATTCTCTGCAGTTTTACTACATGGCAAGCTGTCTGCTTTGCTGGTACTTGCAGTTGCTGTTGCAAGTCAATGGTTTCATTTGGCTGCAGTGCATCTATGTGGCCATGAACCAAGTCTTTACTGCATCGCTGTGCAGTACACAGCGTATTGTAGTGCTAGCCAATGTGTTGAAGGTGCAGCCTAATTTGAGAAGCATTCAGCAGGATATGGCCAAGTTTTTCACAGTAAATACACTTATTTTGTTAGCTCTGATTTGGAGTTGCTTTTTTGTGGCATTCGTTACTAAAACGGGTTTGGATAAGAATGGAAAACGTTGGGTCATATTTTATATGGATGTCTTACAGTTAAGATATGTGGGAAATCTTATGGTTTTAGTTTCCACTTTGCTGTTGGTGGTGAGAGAGTTTAAACTGAAAAGGGATGAGTTTTTTCAGAGTCTTTGGCAGCCACCCGAGAATTTCTTTCAACGAAACTCCAAACGGCTGAATATAGTCGATGTAATGGTAAGCACGAAAAATGTTTTTTTTTTTACTCTGTGTAAATGTTTTTAATTGCAGATTGTCTGCCAAAACCAGCCTTGTCATCTACGTTCGACTCAGATAGTTCTTTGCCATATGGAAATTGGTCTGATACGACTGGTTGTTAAAGCTAAATCTATAAAAGCTTTTCTTGGTCTTTTACTTTCAAATTTGTTTTTAGTGTCTTATTTAGTTTATGTAAATGATTTGAATTTAGAAACGGAATGTATAGATGGATATGAAAGTGGAGCGGGACGCTTCAATCTTGACACGGATAAACATTATAATTCACCTTTTAATTATACAGTTTGTTCAATAGTCTTAAGCTATCCATTGGTTGATTTGGATTAAAAAATAATTAACCAAATAAATAAGCAGAATAATTAACCATAAAATGCTGGGGAACTCTAGAATTCGGATGAACACTGCACTTGCGATTACGTTGAGAGTAGAGCTCGAAAAAGTCCGTGTTCGCTACCTTCAATGCTTCCGATGTTTCGAAAAAACATATCTTCAAAGGAGCTCTTGAATTTATCCTAAATCTTGTTTTCAGTATGAGTCCTAAAATGCGTTAAATATTCAAAAATACAAAAAAATGGCAGTAGGCTTTGAATATGGAACAAGTGGAAATGACAGTTTTAAAGTAAGTACAAAAAATGGAGATGCATTTATATATTATTAATTTTGCATGTTTTGTAGTGGAAGAAAAAAAAATGCAAAGTATGGATATTTGCAGCCGAGGTTATACTGATAGAGATGTGGTCAGAGCGGATCGAAGAGCTTAGGGGCCGTCGCAAGAACATTCTTATTTTTGCGGAGATGGCCAAAGAGCTCAAAAACTATGATCTTGATTTTACGGCAATGGAAGTGAAGAACAAAATAAATTCACTGCGCCGAAAATATAGCCAAGAGAAAGCTGCAGTTGGACCATGCGGCGGTGCTCCATCCCAATGGGTCCATTTTGAAAGAGTCGCCCAAGTTATGAGCAGCTCGAAAGCCATAAATTTTGAGCTTAATACCGAGAAGAGCTTGCAATCTGGTTAGTTTTTCATTGTCCTTTTGTATTAAAACCATAAGCATCTTCAATTAAATACGTGTTTTTCAGAACCATGTACAAGTGACGAGCAGTTGGCAGCCACGAATATGAGAGACATGTCAGCTAACATGGAGTACTCATCGAGTAGTTCGAGGACCAAAAGACTTAGATTGGACCGCAACGAGGCCTTCAACTCCCATCTAGATGAGGCAAATCACATTGCAAGCGAGACAGTCGAACGGATGCTTGAGCCCTCACAAGAGCCAAACCGTATCCTAGAGCTGATCGCCATAAAACAGGAGAAGATGCTGGAAATATTAGCCAAGCAGTCAGAAAAAAACTAGTTAAATTAATTAAATGATTTATTATTGTACTGAGTCGATGGAATTAAAAAAGATGCTAGAGCACATCGGATCTCGTTAACAAGGTATTGGTGTTGGTTTGCTCCTTTTCAACATTTTTAGCAACAGATGCCCAATTGTCTGGAAAAAGGCTGTTGTGCGCATTTAAGAAATTGTGCAAAACGCAGCAGCACTAAATTATTGTGTTTGAGTGCGTCTTGTTTTGGTGGCATCACTTCAATGTGGCAGCCGTCGATCGCACCAAAACATTGAGGAAATCTCAATTGCTTAAACCCTTTTACACATTCTTCCACTTTGCCCTGAGTGAAAATGTCTGGTCCTAGATGTTCAGGTGCAAGGGTTTTCCATGATTCCATGCAAAAATTCATTTAAAATATTGCATACACTTGCCTTGGACACACCAAACATTCGGGCAATTGTTCTATATTCTGCGGAAGATCCCAAGGTGTACAACGCTATTGCAACTCTTTTCTCTAATGGAATAGCTAGGCGAAAGTTGGTATCTTTCCCTGTGAGCTGGGGAAACTTCCTAACCAGTTCGTAAAATAAGTTTTTTCCATTCTAAAAAATCCTTTAAATTGCGTTCCTTTAAATAAAACAATCAATAGATTACTTATGAATTCAAACCATCGGTATGTTTTGTTGTTACATGCATCCACAAAGCTCTTGGTATTGGCTCAGATTCCATGGCTTTTGCGATTGTTTCGATTCCCTTCAAATGGCGATAGCATGTCATCATCACTAGCCGAGTTTTCAATGATTTCTGCAACCATCTGCATTTCCGCAATCACGTATAGAATGGTGTTTTCCATTTTGTTGCCGATAGTTGTAAAAACACATATATTCCAATTTAATTATCGCATGGCTAATGTCATCGTAATCGTAATTTGTGCCCCTTCGGATCCCTTTCCCTCCCACACATCCGCCTCAATGGTGCACGAGAAGTTTATCTAATCTTAAAAACATTTAGTCTCGACTCTACAAACAATTTTTAAAATCTGCTTCCCGCGTGGATTTTGCCAATTATTCGGTGCCGAAAACTAAGTGTATGGTTCCTAACTCTGAGTGCTATAAGGACTACTTGGACAGGTGTAAGTTGAGCTTTCGGAATGACCCCAAGAAGTTATACAATTTATGCAAAGCTCTATCGAACGCTTGCTTAACATCAACGAATACTGCCACTAAGTACTCCTTTGCAGGGAACCCTTCCAATTTATAGTTATTTACCCTGTTTAACTGCTTTGGAGTTCCGTGCGCCCTCCTACAACTAAATTGAAAGGGCAGAATCCGATGGCTGAGCTCATCAAACGCTATTATCCTAAACAGCAAGCACCGTTTAAAGATTTTCGACTCTGAAGAAAGCAAGCTAATTGGCCGGTTTGATTCGACCTCTAAAGGACTCATCCGGGCTTTGTGGATCAATACGATCTGGGCCTTTTTCCAGGCCTTCGAAATGTACCCCAGTCGCAACACTGAATTGAAAAGCAAGACTAGGAACAGTATGGCTTTGTCAGGAAGTGCCCTTAGCGTTTTGTTGTCGATCCCATCTCCTCCAGGAGCCTTTTTAAACATAAGCACTTTGATATGTTCTTTCACCTCCGTAAACGTTATCGGAGACATTGGCAGTTCGAGCTGACCATGGGTACCAAGGACTCGTTTCACACTCCTTATGCTTTTCGCAAACTCCTTAGCCCGATCCCTGGGAGACTTCGCTCAGGCGCCATCACTCTTTGAGATCGGGAAATTAGAGGTTACCTGGCGTTTGTATCTTCTGGTGAGAGACCCTCTGGTATAGTTAGTGCTCACATCTGATGTGACTTGCTCAAGTTTCCATCAGTTTCCATTTGTCTGTGACTGTCATTCGGAAAGCTCTTGATAAAAAGAAATAACATAAAGACCTTGCCTTAAGGCCATACAAAGTACAATTTGTGCAGCAGCTAAGGCCAATAGACCATCCAAATCGTCTACAGCTCGCAAATTGGATAATTTGGCTGAAGATGGTGAATTTTACCGAAAAATCATCAATTCGGATGAAGCACATTTTCACCTCGGTGGTTATGTTAATAAACAAAATTTTCGCATCTGGGGCACAGAAAATCCGCATATAGTCGTCGAGCCACCACGTGTCACTGTTTGGTGCGGATTTTGTTCTCGAGGCATCATTGGTCCTTTTTTCTTAGGAAATAAAGAAGGAGCCACCGTGACCGTGAATGTTAAGTGATTGGTTCTTCGAGGAAATTGAAGCGGAAGACTTGGACGATATTTGGTTTCAACAAGACGGCGCTACGTGCCGCTTTGGAAAACCGAATATTCAGCAAATATGGAGATGTGAATTGGCCGCCAAGAAGCTCTGATCAGACACCGTTAGACTATTATCTTTGGGGAGCGGTCAAGCACAAATGATATGCAAACAATCCTGAAACAATTGATGAGTTGAAGAACGAGATTCGAGTTGCTATTGCTGACCTACGTGCCGAAACAATTGAAAATTTTCTCAAAAATTGACCACCTTGTACTTTGGAACTTGTTGACGAAAGGTAAAGAGTCACTGACAATGCCATGGACTTGAAGATCCTGATATTATGAGCATCTCTAAACTGTTGATAGCATCCCAAAGGCAACTTCAACTTTTTAGTCTTAGCTGGACTTGTCCAATAGGCTGTTTCAACCAATAATAGCAACTGTTATTGTCCGGGATAGATGCTAAGCGTTTTAGATTTCACTTGGTCTGTTTGCAAGTCATTATTTAATTTCGTTATATATTCCAGAGCCGCTGATTAAGCTTCTACATATGTTGTAAAATTGTGAAAATTTTTTCCAATGGAAGTCGACCAATTGAAGCTATTTCGAGATCTGGTTTTGGTTCAGTAAAGGTTCAGGGTCAACGCAGCCCCGCTTCAGATCTTTGATGTGAAACTTCTTTAATTTCGGTAGGGAAGATTTTAGCAAGAGTAAAAGTTAAGTTCAACGTCACGCGTCACGCAGACATGGCAGTCGTATTTTGTGATGTTGTTGTTAAGCGTTTGATGGTGGTTGTGGAGGGCGAGGGGAGTGTAAAACCGCACCAAATACTGATTCTCGAGTACTTAGGATCGAGTACTTAGTGTCGAGTAGTACTTAGAGTCAAGTACAGTATTATTGTCCAGTATGTACAGAGTATCAACTCCTGAGTATCGCTTACCGAATTCTGAGTATAGAGTTACACTCACAAAAGTAAGTAAAAGGAGGAGCACATTTTATACAGCATTTTTGTTAAACTATTTTTATTCCAAATGAATTAATGGATAGCTTAAGACTATTGAACAAATTCTAAAATCTTCTCCACTTTCAAATACATCTAAACATTCCGTTTCTAAATTCAAACCATTTGCATAACCTAAATAAAACACTAAAAACAAATTTGAAAGTAAAAGACCAAGAAAAGTTTTTATAGATTTAGCTTTAACAACCAGTCTTATCAGACCAGTTTCCATATGGCAAAGAACTATTTGAGTCGAGCGTAGATGACATGGCTGATTTCGGCTGACAATCTGCAATTAGATTAACATTAACACATTTTCCCATACTTAAGACCATTTTCCATATTTACCATTACATCGACAAGATTAAGTCGTTTGGAGTTTCGTTGAAGAAAGTTCTCGGGTGGCTGCCAAAGACTCTGAAAAAACTCATCCCTTTTCAATTTAAACTCTCTCACCACCAACAGCAAAGTGCAAACTAAAACTATTAGATTTCCCACATATCTTAGCTGCAAAACATCCATATAGAATATGACCCAACGTTTTCCGCTCATATCCAAACCAGTGTTCGCTAGAAATGCCACAACAAAACAGCTTGAAATCAGTGCAAGCAAAATGAGTACATTTACTGAGAAAAACATGGCCAAATCCTGTTGAATGCTTCTCAAACTAGGCTGCACCTTCAACACATTGGTAAGCACCTCAAATTGTTGTCTACTCCTCAGGGGTGCCGTGAAGACTTGGTTCATGGCCACATAGATGCACTGCAGCCAAATGAAACTATTGACTTGCAACAGCAACTGCAAGTACCAGCAAATCAGGCAGCTTACCATAAAGTAAAACTGCACAGTATCGTACAACCTCAGCTGCCAATAGATTATGATCAATAGCTCGAAGGATATGAGGAATGCCCAAAAGAAGCTGCGCTGCACTGAGGTACACAGTAGCTCACCCATGCCCTCCTGGAGTTGACAATGCACTTGGGCCATGTCATTCAATATCTTCAGCAGGAAGCGACGATTGAATATGTAATATACACAGGGCACCGCATACACATACAAATTGTATTTATCAATTAGCCAACTCCAAATGTACTCGCCTGAGAATACAATAAACACAATGTTGAAGCCGTACAGCAAATATACCAAAATTTGCTGGGAAAAGTCAAATCGTTGCGTCGACTCATTGTAGTGAATGTTAAAGAGGCAGCACAATTGACAGATCATCTTTTGACCATTGAAGTAGCTGATGATGTGGCAGAGACAGAATAGCTTATGCAACGACATGTTGGCAACTGAATCGAGAGAGGCAAGAACTAGAATGGTGGGAACTAATTAGAATGTTATAGGTGAAAAGAGGGAAACAAGTAGACACACCGAAGAGGCAATGCTCTTTTAGAAGCAATTTTTTATATATTTTTGTATTTTTTCATGTGTTTCCAATTTACGGAAACAACTTTGTTTGTAATTGGTTTTCAAAATAAGAACAAAACGCTAGCTTCTAGGTGGTCAGCGAAGTTATCTGATAAAAGTGTGAATCCCCTGCCTCTAGACTAGAATAAAAGCAAGTTAGGTGGTGAGAGCTATTCAGTACAAATACAAAACTACAAGTGTGCTCACTAAAGGTGTATATTTATATAAGAAGATTTATATAAGATATTAGATAAGAAGTAGAGGTTTTCATTCATTTTTTACTGATTATCTCGACTACTTTGAAATTTAAGAAACGAGAGCGTAAACTAAAGTCGGCACTGCCCGACTTAGACATAATATTTACTCAGGCTCAGAAGTGTTTAATAACCTTCCCTTATGTGAATTAAGGAGCATTAGCATAAATGGAACCATATTAACATTATGTAAACAGCAGGGACTAAAATTGAAACGAATTTCGGCTTCGGTCATGGCATTTATATTGGTCGAAAGATATTTTGAACGGCTGAGGAAATGGACTAGCAATGTTCCATAATATAACCGTTACTTAGTACTCGATACTCAGTCCCACCCGACAATCGACCTCGAGAACGGATCCGTTTTCAACATTTTCTAGAACTTTTCTCTTTTTAAACTATCCAGAACGTGTTCCGATTTCGGTCCGAAGAAGTATTACCTGTCGCTCAGTTTGTGGCAGCAAAATGTAAATTCTCGATACACGCTTTCGGATACGTTCTCGACACATTCTCGAAACCCCACCCGATAATTTCTCGTATGTTCTGGACCAACGAGAATAACGTAAGTTTCTCTAAAAATCGAAGTCCGCTTTTTGTTTGAGTTGCGGGTTTAAAACGGACATCAGTTTTTACGAATTTAAATTCGAAATCCGATTTTTCTTAGAGATGTGGATTTCAAACGGAAAAGATTCAGTTTTCGATCCGTTTCGGACCCGTTTTCGCTATCGAGAAAGTGTCGAGAACGGATCCGAAAACGTGTATTGAGAACTTAAGTTTTGGTGCCAAAAACTGAGCGACAGGTAATACTTTTTCGTACCGAAAACTGAACACGTTCTCGATAGTTTTGTAGGAGAAATTGTCGAGAACGGGTGGGATTCAATACTTAGTACTTGATACGATGTACTTGATACGATGTACTCAATACTAAATATACGATGAAAAGTATACGATACAAAGTATACAAATCTAAAAAAACGATATCTGTATTCGATTCTAAGTACTCGATACTTGTGCGAATTGACGGTCAGGTTCTGCGCAGTATCTCTATTTAAACCAATTTGAGGAATCCACAAAAAAAACCAGGTCTTCTAAGTTTCCTAAGAAGTGCAGTCGCAAAGAAGGTGTTGGATGTTTTCTATATACTCCTTCTTCCAACAACTACGACAGAAGTCATGGTGGGGCACGCGCATCCTGATGGCCATATGACCAATGGTGCAGTGCGCCGTAATGAGTCCTATCATAGTTCTAATCCTCTTCTTGCTAAAGTGTAGGAGTTGGGAAGTTCTATTGGGTGAGTTTCTTGGCCAGAGTGAAAAGGAGACGTTACAACCGGGTGCGAGGTCCCATTGTTCTGCCTTAGTTCTGGCATTCCACTGTACTTCCGTCATGATATCCTGCAGGGGTCTTTGATTGTGTGTTACCGCTTGTGTCGCTAGCAGCGCTGAACCATTCCTTGAGCACTCGTCTGCTCTCTCGTTGCCCGGTATTCCTGCATGACCAGTACTGTTGCTGTTGGAGTGCTGTTGGATTTGGATCAGTGCTGTTTTCGTGCTGCGGACTAGGTTGCTCTTTGTGGCGTTTGATGACAGAGCCTTAATGGCACCCTGGCTGTCGACCAAGATTATAATGTTTCTTGGAGTTTCCTTCAAGGTGTATATCAATTTGGACGACTGCCAGGCAGCATAAATCTCTGCTTGGAAAACACTACACCAGTTCAGTAGACGGAATGAGAACTGTGTGGCAAGTTCTTCGTAGAAGATGCCTGCTCCTGTGCCTTCTTCCGTTTTCAAACCGTCTGTATAGATGGAAAGCTTGTTCTCCCTGATGGTAGTGTCTTGCTTCCATTCCTCTCCTCTCTCCGGGAACCAAGTTCCAAAGTTGTCGTTCCATTTCTGACTAAAGCCCCGCGTCCACCCTGGAAGCGGGCCAAAACAGAGCTTGAAGTTATTGGAGTCTTACGCGTTCCGCGTTCAACTGCGGTTCGAATACACCCCGTGGGAGACGCAGGGATCCTGTAAACCCAGGAACGCTCTTGACTTGGAGGGTTTAGTGGAGGTGTGGCCGCCTTCAGCTCCATAGGTAAGGATAGGTCTGACGAACGCTGTGTATAACCAATGAATGATATACGGTTGCAGTCCTCACTTCTTACCGAACGCCATTTTGCAGGCGTAGTACGCGCCATATGCCTACTTCATTTTCTTCTGAGAGAGTTTCTCTTTCAGGAGAGTTTCGAGGGCAGAATGACGCCCAGATACTTCGCTTCATTGACCCGGTTAAGCTGCGTTCCCCCAATGGATGGGAGTGTGAACTCAGGGATCTTGTATTTTCTTGTGAACAGCACCAGTTGGGTCTTCTGTGGGTTAACCTCTAGACCGTTCTGATGTGCCCATCTTAGGGTGCTAGCAAGAGCAGATTGCAATAGCTCACTGATTGTGGGAAAGAATTTACCCGTTACCATTAGAGCCAGGTCATCTGCGTATGCTGCCACCCTACATCCGTTAAACTTCAAGGTAAGAAGTTCGTTGAGAACCAGGTTTTAAAGAACGGGGAAATGACTCCCCCCTGCGGAGTGCCTCTCGTTGTTCTTCTTCTTATGTAGCCTGCACAGAGAGTGGAGTTGATCACTCGGCTGCTAAGTATGTTCTTAAGCCAGTGAGTAATCATCGGGTGTGAGCCAATTTTAGCAACAGCTGCCGTAATCAACTCGATACTGACATTGTTGAAAGCTCCCTCGATGCGAGGAAGGCCGCCAACGCAAACTCCTTCTGATTCAGCGTTTCCTTAATGCTCCCTACTACTTTATGTAGGGCGGTGTCAACAGATCTACTCTTAAGATAGGCGTGCTGTGCGCCGCTGAAGTGGAGATCCAGGAGTCTCTCCATCGTTTTCAATAGAAAAGATGATAGTCTGATGGGTCTGTAGTCCTTGGGATGAAGACCACTCTCACCTCCCTCCAGCTTTCTGGGATTTAACTCGTGACGAGACATACATTGAAAATCTTGGTCAGCCATGGCAGTAGATTCAAGATCGATACTTTCAAAATGACTGGTCGGATTTCATCCTGTCCTCGTTATTCAAAGGGTTGGAATGACTTGATAGCCCAGATTATATTTTCATCAGTGATGATTTCGTCTATCATCGCCGTGTCTCTTTCCCAAGGTGCATCGCCGATTTGTAGATCAGTTGACCCTTTCACTGGTTCAGCATCTAAGCAGATAAAGAGATAAAGGTCTTTAGACAGGAGTTTTCTTATGTGGTGAAAGTGCGTACTAAGACGGGGTTTTGGAAAATTCCACCCTGAAAAGTCGGAAAAGTTTGTATAGTGAAAAATTTATTTTTCATCCTATTGACTTGAAACTCAGTTTGTAAGCAAAGTAAGCAATATAATTGCTCATGTATTTTTTCGATTTCGGTAAATCCGCCGTGAACTTACAGAAAAAAGCTGTACATTTTTTTTCAAGATTGGATAAGTTTTGAAGCAAGCCTTACCGGACCTTACGTTTTACAAAGGCTTCGAAATTCTGGTCCGAACATTTCGGGATTTTTTGAACGATTCTATTTACACCTCCTATTTACTCGTCTGCAGATGTCATCTATAAAAAATTCTTTATTATCAAAACTTATATTGCAAAATTTCGCGATTGTCCGGACGGTTCGACTTTCACCCTTTTAGCAACAGAATGTCACCGAGCTTCTGCTCTCACTGCTGTCTTAGCAGCTCTTTCGATGTGTACGGGAAATTACTGGTGTCGATTGCTCGCCTTCTCCAGTGTATCTGCAGATCTTAATCTTGCCTGCCGCTAAACTTGTTTATTGCGTCGCGTTGGCGATGGTTCTGGAATATCCGAAACACGCTGGCACATGTTCAGCAAATTGTGGCCGTCGATTGCTCGCCTGTTATAACTTTTTTACTTTGTAGGCTATTTTTGATTGATGATCAGTCGATTATCTGATCGTAGCCTCATTTTAAGCGAGCGTATTTCCAATTTTTCGTTCATATATTAAAGCTGATCTTTACTAAAGCAAATATATAACGGAATATAGGTTTATCGATACAAAACTAGAAGGCTAGCCTTTTGTATTAAAGGATTCTATACAGAGACTGTTTAAAACGTTGAAGTTATCCTGCTAAAGCACAAATTTCAAAGTTCCTTCCCAAAGCAGAGTCCCTTTGCTCCACTTGATACCCTAACCCTTTTTCTTCAATAACAATTTGGTAGTACTTAACGCTAATGTGATGACTGGACTGTGTAAATGCTTTTAGCACAAAAAAAAAGCATTAGGAAGTTGCGGGTAATTGATGGCCCACACACATTGAGATCAAAATGAAGGAAAACCACTTCAATTAGCGCCATTTAGAACACGCGCAGACCAAACAGACCCCCTCTCTCACCCATCGCACCATTGACCGAAATCGATAAGTTGCACACGCTTAAATATTTAAAATTTCTAATGCCCTGAGCTCAGCGGAATCGCCAATCGTCCGTCGTCCTTGGGTGGCGTCGGAACCAACCGCTGTCAGACCCACTTCAGATTTGCGTCGCCCACGCAGCAAACTAATTTATTTGCTAACTGGGAATTGCCACCTCCAGTTGCTCGTCAGTTCGCTCTGCATTTTGCCTGGAGTATGACGATTAATTTGTTCGAAGTCTCAATCGCTGCTTACTCTTTCCCTGGCAGGATTTGCATGCCCTTGCCCTGGCACGTGATCCTATCGGCATGTTCATCGCAGCATAACCTAAAAATGTCAAGCTCAAGCGGCTCACTTGCTTTCCTTCCTTTATTTTTTTTCTGCTGCTGCCATTTCTCACCGTTTACTTTGTCATTTCAATTTTGAATTCATGTCGCAACGTTCAGCGCTTTTATGTGGCATTTTAAAATCCTGTACATGTCGGCCGAGGCACGACGAAAGAGGACGCCTTGCAGGAATTCAATAAACAGCCCCAGCTAGCCAGGGCCCAAGTCAAAGTGGGAAAGGAAGTCACCTTACCCGGTCGCATGTTTGTCAAACAATCATTAGAGACGTCAGCCTTGGGGCAGGAGAAGCAGCAGCAGGACAAAGATGAGGATGAGGATGGTGTTTGTAGGTGTAAGAGAACTTTGTCAAAAAAGGCAGCAGCAAACATCACAATCATCGTTAGCAGCTGGAAAAAGCTATCTGAGCACTTGACACCTTAGCCAAAGAGGAAAAGAAAGATAAAGGAAGAGACTCAAAGAGAGAGAGCGAGGGAGATGTCTGTCTACAGCTTTATTATGTGTGACTTTCCGAGCAAACCAGATAAAGTCAAATTGGGTTCAACATGAGGATACTTTTGTTAAGAATAACAATTTAAATGGGTAACTAAAATTATATATTTTTTAAGTGAAATATAACTTTATTTAAATAAAAAATAAAAATAAAAAGCCAAAACCCCACAGCAACTTCTGATTTTTCTGAGAAGCAAAGGCAGAAGCTACAATTCATATTGAAAAGTTGAAAACAGTTGGAAAACAAATGGCTTGACAAAGTCCCAAAGGGCCAAAAGTAGAGCTTCTCTCAATCTCACGGCTTGTGCGCTTCTAATTTTCGCTCAGTTTAACGCCGAATCCGAACGGCAGTTTGAGAAGCTTTTCATGGCTAATTACTACTAAGCTGGCGCCAACAGCAGAGAGGGGTGACCGGGTGTAAAGTTTACTCAAAGATAAAACTTTTCATTAGATGTTCCGAGGCGGGATCGAACCCACGACCTCTTGCACAGCAGTCGCGCACACTTTTGTGAAATTGGAACCGAAAACGCCAGCCTCTCCGCAGAAACCCCCTCTGTTGCAACGACGGCACTTGAGTTCATTCTGATGACGCTATTGCGGATGCTTTTGCTAGTGATCTGGAGTATAGATTCACGTCATTTGATTTGGTCTCGCATTTGGTCCACCATGTACTATCCGTCCGATTAATGAGGAAGAGATCAAAGAACATGCTGTCGACGGAAAGGTAGTCGAATCACTCCCAAATTAGGCAATTTCCTTATTATGTCATTTGTTTAACGCTGTTTTGGAAGTTGGTCATTTTCCAAGCCCTTGAAAACGTGCCTTGGTGGTCATGGTACCGAAAAAAGACAAGGACCCACATAATGTGGACTCGTATCGCCCTATTAGCCTCCTGCCTACCTTCTCTAAGATTCTTTAGCGTCTTCTTCTAGCAAAGCCTTTGACTATTGACTCTTTTGAGTCTGCGCTCCCAGATCACCAGCTTGAATTTCGCAGCCGTCACAGTGCAGTAGAACAGGTATTGTATGTATTGATGGAAAGCTCGTTCTCCCTGATGGCAGTGCCTTGCTTCCATTCCTCTCTTTCTCCGGGAACCAAGTTCCAAAGTTGTCGTTCCATTTCTGAACTGGTATACAATAGTCGCTTCGCTTTTCCTACCTCCTGTAGGACACTGCTGTGGCCTGAAGTATATGCTTTAAGGAGTTTCAGTTCCCAGAGTCTTACTGCGCTTCTCGCTGTTTCATACTTCAGGAAGGTGTCTACTGGTTCCAGGTTTAGAACTATATTCAGGGCCGCCTGGGGGTAGATCGCAGAGATCACAGTGCAGTAGAACAGGTACACAGAGTAGTTAATCATATTCTCGATGCCTTTTAGAAAAAGAAATACTGTTCGGCAGTATTTTTAGATGTACGCCAAGCCTTTGATAGAGTCTGGCATGAGGGTTTGATGTTTAAATTGAAGCCCAAACTCCCGGAGTGTTTGTGAAGACTTATTGATTCTTTTCCTTGTTACATCCTGATCGAGCTGGTGTCCCGCAAGGAAGTGTTCTTGGCCCTGGTAAGTACACAGCTTATACTGCTGATCTTCCATATCTTGATATCCAAGGTTCACTTACTGCCACCTATGCCGATGATACTGTCTTTTTGGCTTCAAGCAACAGTCGCAGAACTGCCTATAGAAAAGCACACGAATTTCTCGACGAATTTGAATGCTGTACCTCACGTTGGAATATAGGTGTTAATGTGGATAGACGCAGCATGCTACTTTTACACTTCGTAGGGGCAATACTTCTCGACTCACTTTGGACGGAGCTCGAATTGTCCATAAGGACACCATAACGTATTTAGGTGTTACACTGTACAAGAAACTCACTTGGAGACTCCACGTTAACCGGGTGTGTGGATCTGCCCGTTTCAAACTCCGGAAGATGGACTGGTTACTCCGGCCAGAGAATGGCCTTTCCCTTAAGTCTAAAGTCAGGCTTTTTAAGACCATTGTCCTCCCTACGCTTAACTGGGGTATTACATGTTGGGGAACTGCCTGCAACACTACCATTAAGAGAGTAGAAACATGTATAAGTAAGGCCCTTCACAGAATTTTAAGTGCACACCGATATGTCTGTAATAGCACTATATTCCGCGACTGAAGCATTCCCACCACCGTCGCCGCAGACTGAGGAGAATCCACCCGGCTGACTTAAGGATATTTGGCCGTGCACCACATTTAATCAATAAATATAAAACTGTTCAACATGACTGACTGACTGACTGGTGACCATCGCACAGCCTAAACGGTAAGAGCTAGAGGGCTAGAGGGTGAAAGTGCGAACTTAGGCGGGGTTTTAGAAAATTCCACCCGGAAAAGCGTTGGGAAAGTTTGAAGGGGTAAAATTGTATTTTTCATCCGATTGACTTGAAATGCGGTTTGTAAGGATAGTAAGTGAAATGAAATGAAATGTGATTTTCTGATGTTGGAAAATTTGAGCTTAGGGTCGGAAAACTCATGGAAAAGTCTGCAGCCATAAACCTTTTTTCATCCGTTTGGCTTTAAACTTGGTTTGTAAGGAGAGTATAAGAAATAGCGATGACGGTAACGATAACGATAACGATAGCGACAACGAAAACAACGATAACGATACTGATAACGATAACGATGGAGACGGAGATACTGAGACAGAGATAGAGCTAGAGCTAGAGCTAGAGCTAGAGCTAGAGCTAGAGCTAGAGCTAGAGCTAGAGCTAGAGCTAGAGCTAGAGCTAGAGCTAGAGCTAGAGCTAGAGCTAGAGCTAGAGCTAGAGCTAGAGCTAGAGCTAGAGCTAGAGCTAGGACTAGATAAAGAGCTAGAGCTAGAGCTAGAGCTAGAGCTAAAGCTAGAGCTAGAGCTAGAGCTAGAGCTAGAGCTAGAGCTAGAGCTAGAGCTAGAGCTAGAGCTAGAGCTAGAGCTAGAGCTAGAGCTAGAGCTAGAGCTAGAGCTAGAGCTAGAGCTAGAGCTAGAGCTAGAGCTAGAGCTAGAGCTAGAGCTAGAGCTAGAGCTAGAGCTAGAGCTAGAGCTAGAGCTAGAGCTTTAAGCGCAAAAAACACACAATTTTTTAGATAGACCTTCCAAACTTTACATATATAAAGTAAGGCCCTATATCTATCTATTCTGAAAAGATCACTAAGATCGGACAATAAACACCGAAGTTATATACGAATCAATTTTGCTTGTGGGAGAGAGGGGGGGTCTTGCATTGTCAGTTATCGCGCGCGGCCGCATGCCATGCGTTTGTGTGTATGTTGGAGTATGTGTATGTGTGAGTGTATGTGTGTGTAAAGAAAAAACACTCGAAATCAAGGGAACAGGGTATTTTGTAGTCGGGGCACTCGACTGCAGCTCCCTTACTTGTTAAATAATAGTTCTATCATGTGTCTAGTGCCACTTGCGGATCTGTGACCAGATTTCCGTACGCGTCAACTGGCCAGACTTAAATATTATCTGCCTTAGCACAATTTCGCCGACTTTGATGAAAATTGGATGATTATATCGAATAGTTGTCATATAAAACACTGGTCACAGAAGTGGCTTCATCTATTGGTCAGCTTTGGAAATAACTAGCAGCTAGCAGTGTTCAAAACGAAAATGAAACTACTGTCCGAGCGGAAGTTAACTTTCCTCTTTTTTTAAGTCAAACGGTTTCCGCTGTGGGTCGATGATCACGAAATTTATATCAACCACTTTATGTTATGAATCGATTTGTACACTCAGGGAAAAAACGCATAGTAAAATCTATAACAATCATATTTGATTTAACTATGCCTATTTCGTATTAAAATTAATTAAAAAGCATGTTGAGTTGACTAAAATCATATTTGAACGGCAGAATTCAGTTACCTCTTTTATATTCCCAAAGCATGGAATTCCAACTTGAGAATTACAAGTGGCCATACAAGCGACAACATGCCAGAAATATATCGTAGTTTACTTCAAGGCAATTCAATATAAGTAGAATTTTAGCCGTGTGACAACCATCATGTGCGATAGTGCAACTGGTAAAGTCGGCATGCCAATCGTGTTCAAGTGCAAAGGTCCCGAGTTCGAGTCCCCCACAGAGTAAGTAAACATTTATAAACATTCATTTAATTTATATAATTCTTAGTTTTTCAGAACCAAATCTAATAGAATTCTTCTGCTCTTGGATCATTACAAAATAAATTGAGTCTAGACTGGCTAGTAAAATTTTTAAATAAAAAAAAATTTTTTAACTACATCCAATATTGAATTTAACTATTTACAATATTTAATTTGAAGTGTTCACTCTTTAGATATACGAATTCCATATTTAAGCTGAAAATAGTAAAATCAACGTGTAAATATTAAAATATCATTGTTTTTTTCCCTGAGTGTAGTTATTTCCCTTTTGTCAAACTTAGGTAATTTTGGGTTTCTTTATTATAAGCTACAAAAATGGGGCCATATCTACCAAATATCAAGGCCAGAGCATAATTTTAAACAAGTTTTGCAATGCGAACCAGCAATTACCAGAGCCACAACAAAATGAAATGAGCAAAAGCTGTTGGCCATTTTTACTTATTTTTCAATTGGAGTCGTTCATTACAATTGTTCAGCGACTGCTGAGGGTTAAAATAAAAGGTGTAAGCAATATTTAATGTAAAATTTATTATATTTGTATATATTTTTTATGCAATTATATCGATCCTTCTTGTTTTTCTCTCCCTCCCTCTGTGTGGCCAATTATTGTAGCATACTTATGAGCGTCTGCCCGTAAGCCCGCAGCTTCGATTAACAACTGGCTACATTTCATTTCATTTCGTTTTCTCTCGTTTTTTTTCTTTGCTCCTTCTTCCTGCTGCCAGTTATTGTAAATTACAATTTTCTTCAACTTACACACACAATTTCCTGCGTTCCTGCACCCTCTCTGGCCGTCTCATATTGCTACACTTTCGAGTACTTGAATGCGAAGGAGTCGTAGTCGTTGGTAGGACTTGCAGCAGCTTTTGATTTCTCATGCGTGCAACGTTTGCACAGCCACGTTGGGTACGTAGCCGCTGGCATAGCCAAATAACGAACACACACACACACACAGTTACACAGTGGGTCCTTCTCATTTGCCTTACGCATGAATTTGTTGGCGAACGCCAAATGAGAAAATGAGAAAGCCGCTGCGCTTCACGCTTCACTCTACTTGGCACTCACTTAATTATTGCACAAGAAACTGAAACGGGGCCACCAAGGCGTTCTGCTGGGGGGCGACACACACAAAATACAATGAACACACGAACATATGCAACTGGCATCTGGCAAAGTTTGCAACTACTGAGCTGGGGCAACAAACTTTTCAGTGTGGCCATGTGCTTGACATGCATGCTTAGCCATTATGTTAAAGCCAAATTGCCCATTGGCTTTGCTTGCATTTCTTTACTGCGGCTTATGGGAGTAAGTAGAGCAATCCTCACTTATTCACATAGAGATTCAAATCTTTATATTGGCAATCAGTTATTGTGGGCTGCGTTTGCAAATCCTAAAAACTGTGTTGCCTTTTTTCATATTCCTCTGTTTTTTCCAGCTGTCCACTGCAGTAAAAATTTCATTAGCTTAAAAACTTTGCCTAACTAAACTAAATTTTTAATAAGTTTGTTTGTTTTGTTTTTTCATTTTCTCATTCAAAGGGTGAGCGAGGCAGGCAAAGGGACATTGGCATCCAAAACATGCATAAATCATCAAAAGCAACGCTGACAACTAATGAAAACATGCAAAAATTTATTGCTGCAGAAATTGACTACAAAAAAAAAGTGTTTGGCTGTGGCAATCAAACTAGCAAAGAGCAAAAAACTAGAAAACTGGCCGAGGGCGTGGCATTTAAATTGAAAAAAATGGCAAGCGGAAAATACATTCATTTGCTTTATGCAGCAAGTGGCATGTGGCACAAAGAACAAAAAACGCAGGCTCGTATTTTAAGCTGTGGCAGTTTATTTTTTCGGCAACACTATCGTAGCTCACAGGTCCTTTTTTTTTGTTTTTCTTCTTGATTCGGGTGCATGCAGGTGCATACAGGTCCTGCCTGGAATGTGACACGATGCGGCCATGTATAAAATTTTTCACAATTGCAATTTGTAATAAAAACATGCAGTTTTTTGTCATTGTTATATGCGGCTTTTATCGCACACTCTGCGGCAGGAGAGACACTCCTTTTTTTCTGTGTGTGTGTGTGTGTGTGTGGAAAACTATGCACCGTGTGTGACAGAAGGAGAGAGGAAAAGCTGCTGCCAAGATGCAAACTTTTGTGTGGGGTTTTGGCTTTTTATGGCTTTATGCCATTTTAAGTGCTCTCACCATTTCATTGCCATATCCATATCAGAGTGTAAACTATTAAAGGGGTCCCCGAGTGCAACTCCACAAATAAACAGTGCATGAAATATGGGTTTTTCAGTTACTTTTTCAAGCGTTTTACAAATAAAATATTCTGTTGATTATAACGAATCGGGAGTGTATATTGTTATTAACAGCTTAAAAGCCAACAGAGACCTAAAGAGAGAAATTAGTTTCATACAAAGGTCTAAGCTCAACTGTTGGTTTTAGGGCCCTGTTGAGGTTGAGTCATCTCACTTCTAAAGAGTCCATTAGTCAAGTTACTAAGTTCAAGTCGGCAATCTCTTTCAGTTTGTTTTAAAATCTCTCCAGCTTTGGGCCAATTTCACTTTTATACCCTTGCAGATTATAAAATTATGCAGATGTTTGTAACGCATTGAAGGAAGCATCTCCGACCACATAAAGTATATATATTCTTGATCAGCACGACGAGCTGAGTTGATTTAGCCCTGTCCGTCTGTCTGTTTCTATGCTATCTCCTCTGTCAGTTTAAAAGCTATCTTTGCACGAAGTCTTTTGGTACAAATACGCTGCACATTTGTCGGAACCGGCCGGATCGGATGACTATGGCATATAGCTGTTATAGGAACGATCGGTCGAAAAACTAGTCTTAGTGAGAAAAACTTTTTTGTTTTCAATGGAAATGCCTCCAACTCTAACTAAGACTACTTTTCAGACTAAACTTTTCTATGACGCTTACTATATGAAATCCTATTTCGACTAAACTTGGTGGAATCATAGGAAAGTATAGTAAACTAAGAAATACGAAGTTTGGAGGCGTTTCCATTGAAAACAAAACAGTTTTTATACCCTTGCAGCGGGTATTATAAAACTGTGCGGATGTTTGTAACGCATTGAAGGAAGCATCTCCGACGACATAAAGTATATATATTCTTGATCAGCATGACGAGCTGAGTTCATTTAGCCTTGTCCGTCTGTCCGTCCGTCCGTTCGTCTGTTTCTATGCTTTCTCCTCCGTCAGTTTTAAAGCTATCCTCACCAAACTTTGCACGAAGTCTTTTGGTACAAATACGCTGCATATTTGTCGGAACCGGCCGGATCGGATGACTATAGCATATATGTAGATATCATAGTAACGATCGGTCGAAAAAATAGTTTTAGTAAGAAAAATAGGGGAAAGTGAACTTCGGCTCGGACGAAGTTTTGTATACCCTTGCAGCTTCCATTGAAAACCAAAAAGTTTTTCAAACTAAGACTACTTTTTGGACCTTCCTTTTCTATGGGCTCTATACTATATAGATGTCTGATTTCGACCAAACTTGGTGAAATCATGGAAAAGCATAATACACTGTTAATAACGAAATTTGGAGGCGATCCCATTTAAAACAAAAAAGTTTTTCTCACTAGAACTTCTTTTTCGACAGATCATTCATACTGCAGCTATATGCTATAGTCATCCGATTTTTATAAGATTTTGTAGAAATGTGTTAAAGTATATTAAATAAGAATATGCCAATAAAAAGGACGTTTTCATTAAAAACACAAAAGTTTTTCTCACTAAAACTAGTTTTTCGACCGATCGTTTCTATGGGAGCTATATGCTATAGTCATCTGATTTCGACCAAACTTAGTGAAATCATGGGAAAGGATAGTAAACTAAGAAATACGTACTTTGGAGGCGTTTCCATTAAAAACCAAAAAATTTTTCTCACTTAGACTAGTTTTTCGACCGATCGTTCCTATAACAGCTATATGCCATAGTCATCCGATCCGGCCGGTTCCGACAAATGTGCAGCGTATTTGTACCAAAAGACTTCGTGCAAAGTTTGGTGAGGATAGCTTTAAAATTGACGGAGGAGATAGCATAGAAACAGACGGACAGGGCTAAATCAACTCAACTCGTCATGCTGATCAAGAATGTATATACTTTATGTGATCGGAGAAGCTTCCTACTATGCGTTACAAACATCCGGACAATTTTATAATACCCTCTGCTAGGGTATACAAATATTTCCTTACTTTAACACTATTCGTATTTTGATGCTTTTGAAGCTCTAGAGAATATACTAAGACCAACAATAATGAAAGCAGGTTATCTGTATAGCTGTTACAAGGATAAAGCCTTACTCATATTTTTTTCATTAAGCAAGTCGCTGGAATGAGCCGCATCGAATCGTATTCGAATGCGGTTTTTTGCTTGCGGTTCGGTTCAGCTGAAATCGGTTTGGTTCGACTCGTTTCTGAAGCGGTTTGCCATGGATTTTTCATTGTGAATTTTCTGTGATGCCAATAAAACTGTACAAACTTTTCAACTCGCGTTTGGGTAAAAAAATAAAGTTGCACAACTCCCACAGCAATTATTCGCACATAAAGTTGCAATTCCATTTCCTTCGCCACAAGTTAAAACCCAATGTGCATCGCATTCATTTCCATTGACCTTTTCGGTGGCTGCTTTTTACAATAATTTCCCCGCTAATTATGTTTAATACCACAGTGAGGATTCAGCTGCAAGCTGTTGCTTGTCGCTGGCAAACAGTTTCACATCCGGCGAGAGTTTTGTACTTCCGCTTGGCCGTTGCCCAGGTATATGCCATTGTTGTTGTTGTTGTTGTTGCGGCAGCACAATTAAGTCAGTTGCAATTTATAGTATAAACCCTGGCCCAGATATGGGCGCTGTTATCGGTCCGTAACATGCTTTACAATGAGAATGCTCTGGTCATTTCTCATTTAATTTGGCGCACATTTTATCTGTGCTCTTTTTTATGGCTGATCCTTTTGGTTTATCCTGGCCATTGCCCGGCAGCGGCACCTAATTAAATTATGCCGCAATTGCCTGCTAAGTGCGCTGCCATTCGTTTAGCTGGAATATTGTAGGGCTTACGAGGGTTTTCCTTCTTTTTTTTTGGTTTATTTATAGAGTGTCCCTTTTTTTTTTTGTTGACCACTTGCCGGCTTTTGTCCCTTTCTCTTGGCCTAATTATTATCTTGGCTTTTGGAAACAAACTTTCAGCTAAGACCTTAATTATTGTCCCCGTTTTGTTATTGGTGACCCACTTGGCAGGGACTCAAACTCTTGAACAACTTTAACATAGCATTTTGTCCATTGCATCCTTGCATCCTCGCTACAAGGACAACATCAAAGGCTTTGCATAGCAAATGTTCTTTTGTTTCTTCTAGTTTGGACTTTAGGGACTCGTAAGTATTGTTGTGCCCCGAAAGCTGCTCACAGCATATCCTGTTTGCTTAAAAGCTTCCGTTCCGAGTCCTTTGCGGCGCCTTGAACACCAAATGTGCAATTATGGGAACTATGGGGGTCTGATTGACGTTGAACTGCCATAAATCAATAGAATGCAACTTTGCACATGGCAAATGTCAGGCCTGGGCCTGAGCAAACAACCCTTTTTTTTTTGTTTTTGGGTAGTTTGCCTTGACCCTCATGTTGTAGAAGTTTATTTGCAAAAATAATGCCGCATCATTGTTAATCAAAGCGAGAGAGGAGAGGAAGAAGGGAAGGGCTGGCAGCACACACTGATGCTGACACTGGTCAGACATTGTTGTGTTGTCCAGTGGCCAGACATTTGGTAGTCAGGAATTCAGCTGGGCTTTTGCCTATGGCTTTGGCCTGGCCTTAGCTGGAGCCTGCTGAGTTTTTATTGCTTTGTGCTGTGGCAAGGCACAGTGCTAAACATTTGAAGAGAAACTTTTGAGAAAGTAGGACAAAAACATTGGGCAAAATGGTTAATAAAGCGTCGGTCAAGAACAACTTCCGGCAAGCTGCAGATGTGCTTCGGTAGAGATTGTAGAAACGGAACCTATTACATACATTAAGTTCAATGTGGACATGATATTTATAAGTATCCATTTTTATTTTATATTTCGTATCCTGTTGACCACTTTCAGCTTCTTTGGAGGAAAATCTAAGACCAATTCAACATTAAATACCGAACCGGCTCGAGCCCGGAATTCCGACTTTTAATTTACCGTGAGCCAAACCTTAAAACAAACCTCTTTAGAAATAAAAACTGAACCTGTTAAGAAGCTAAAATTTCGCTTCTGTTCAACAAAAATTATAAATTTAGACTTGAAAAAGATAATCTACTGCCTAGCGCCTTCATCTGTTATCTGGTCGGTTTTGGGCGACTAAGTCTTACAATCGACAGGAAAGTTTAATAACAAACCCACACCCAAAAAAGAGTAGTCATAAAAATTACACTATTTAGTCATCAATTTGAAACTATTGAGTATCAAATTCTCTTTAAAGCTTCAAGTATAAAGTTGATATTTTCGAAAGTATCAAACTGATATTTCGAAAATATTAAATTGATACTAACTAGTATCAGGCTGACACTTTTTTGTATTTAATTTTTAGTATCAATTTGATACTAGCAATTATCATTTTGATATTTGAATTGTCAAACTTTTGGTATCGTTTTGATATTAGCTTTTCTCAATTGAACATTGTTACTTATCAAGTTTGATGTACCAATTTAGTTATCAGCAACCTGCCATTAAAACTAAAACATAAACATTTAAATACCTTTTTTTTATTATAACTATATTAATAACAATAAGATCTGTATTTTTATGTGACCGACATGGATATCTCAATCCGTCTGTCGGCCATGAGCAGTTCGTCTTACACTACACTGAACTACTACACCAGGCTGCCCGGGTCGTCCCCAGATACCTGATCGTTCCTCAGTGCAATGCGCAGACTCCTGCCCATGCTGTCTCAAGTGCCGGTAAGTGTCTCCAGAATTTCCATACGATATGTCAGTGAGCTTCTCAAATAGTTGACTAGGTTCTCCCACAAGTTGTCGCTTCTGTCATCTAGTATGTTGACCACCTCCTCCTCACCAGTGAGGATCTGCCTACCGAGATACAGCATTCTCAACTCCTTTAGAATTGGGCATCAAAACAGGAAATGCCATTTGTCATCGTTTTCTCGGGTATTACAAAGGGGGCATGATACATGCTTTGCTCGATTATAGGTGTTTGACGTTAATTTGATCAAATCAAAGCGGGCTTTTAAGATCCAAGGGATTTTGTGCGCTGACAGATACAGATATTTATTTGAGACTATGTGGTCAAGTGGGTTCGTTCCCTTAAGGCCTTGTATTAAAGAGTGTTGAGTAAGGTCGCGCGAAAAGGGTTCCATTGCATTGCCGTGCTTATAGCGCTACGCCAGTCCAGTCCCAAAGGCATACACAAATCTTCCATCCCAGAAGTCCAAAAAACGTTGTCATCTGACTCCTGTAGTTTGCCTGTTAGGTAGTTGGGCAGGCGCTTATCATCATACTTATGCATAACTTTTCCTATGTAGCCTAGGTGCAGATCTAGAGAATATAGGTGTGCATCGTCTAGGCCAGTTTCTTGTGCCAATGCATAGTTCGGAGTGCTTGTTAGTAAATGCAGAACTTTCTTAAGGAAAAAGACTTGGAGCATGTCCACTTCTTCAAAGTGCTTGCAACCCCAGACTTGTGCTCCATAGGTTTGAACAGCTCGACATACTGCATTAAACAGCTTCCATTTGGTTTTTTATTATGTAATCTTCCAAAATATATTTTATGACTGAACTATCACATTTCAACGCGGAAGTTATTCAAATACAGAAGTCACTGTAAGGAAGTGCATCTTGCGAGTCTTATTGACATTATAGTCCGCGCTTTTGATTTGGTGCTGTCCTAATTACGATGGCATGATCATCCCGGCTCGAGAACTTTCTTTATTAATGGTTCTAAAACCGCAGCGTATGCCAACCACGAGTCAACTGAAGTCGACTTTATCTCTCATCTTGGATAGCGCAGAAACTGCGTAGAGTATGTTTTCTCTTAATTGTTATATTTGTTATTTACAAATGTGTGCAAGGAACGATGTATATATGTTTAGCTGCTCACCCTTGAAAATATAGAGATTGTGCTCCATATTCTCTTCTTTGGCCATGACAACTGTTTTACGGTCTCTGCCGCTGCGACTAATGTTCGCCACTCGCCTCTGTCCCTAGCGGCATTCCACCAAAAGGGCACACCCAGCTTCGAAATAGCTCCCTGCACATCTCCGCTTCGGTCGACCCGGCCCGGGCGTGCCTCCTAACTCGTACGCCTTTCGACAGTACACCCGTTTTGCTGAGCGTTATCATCCATACGGGTAACATGTCCTATCCAGCGCTGCGCTGTTTTATGCGCTGGACAAGCTTAGTGTCCCCATAAAGCTCGTACTGTTCGTGATTTATAAGGATGCGAAATTCGTCGCCATAAATTCGTCCATAAATTCTCCGAAGAACTTTTCTCTCGAACACGCCAATTGCCGCCTCATCCGCTGCTGTTATTGTCCATGCTTCTTCATTTCATTTTCGAGAGAGGACTCAGCTCTTGAGCTCCTTACTGAGCCCATAGTAACATCGATTTGCAAGGTTGATTCTTCTTCGGATTTCTTAATAACGCCTCTTCTCCTTTGTCTTCTCAACAATCGTCTGGCAAGTCTGTTCGGATGACCCCTTAGTCGGTCTAAATCAGGGGCCGGCAGCTTGCTATCTGGCGTGCATACGAAAATTCTCAAAGCAGCGCTGCTCAAACACACATAGTATAAGCTGTACAAGCGCCGCTGCGTTGCTTGCTTTCCTACGCCGCGACGCAGTCGTTGCTACTGAAATTGAGAGCAATTTTTGAGCTGCTCTCACACACACCAAAGCAAAAATGTAAATGTATTTTTTGCCTCCCTCTGGTCTAAATAGTCAGCAGCCTGTTTATTAATAGTATCACCTATTATCGGGACATTTAATTCTTCTTCTATTCTCCGAGTGCGCATATACCAAGGCGCTCCAGATATTTTACGAAGTATTTTCGCTTGCAAGACTCGCATCTTGCTTAGATGCGATTTTGCTGCTATGCCATAAATTTGGAGCCCATATCTCCAGGCAGGAGCAATTATGGCCTTGTACATATGGACTTTGATCTTCAGTGACATCTTATTTCTGCTGTTAAGCAGCCAGGAAAGTTTGTCTACTCTAGCATAGAGGGACTTGGAAGGCCGGTTGATGTGTGTGCTAAGAGTCAACCTCTCATCCAAGTAAACTCCCAAATATTTGTGTCCTGATTTATGCGGGAGTAATTCGTCATACAAAAATACGCCTGGGCAGATGTCACGGCGTAAAGTATATGTAACATTTACACGCTTGGCCAGATTCAAGGCTATGTTCCAACGCTTAGCCCAACTGCCAAAACGGAATATATCCCAGCAAGCAATATGTGCTTTTTTCGATACTTTTTTGCCACTTTTTTATGAGAATTCGCCTTCATAATGTGCACAAAAGAGAGTCCGGAATGAGGGTTTTTATCTATGAAAACAGTTGCACTTAATGTGGGAGAATTCTGAGTCTAATCTGACTCATTTCTGACACAGATATAAGTGCTTTCACCCTCCCTATGAACCATATAAAAACCTTGTTGTTCCGAACTTTACTTGCTGGGATATTGTTGGATGATATCCGTAGCAATATAATTGCAGGATTCTTTTGCCATAAAGACCGTGTCGTCCGCAAAGGTAGCCAGGAGCAGATCTTGAGGGTTCTCAATGGGTACTGTATCTCCTGTTGACATATCCATTGTAAATAGCGTGTAAAGAGTAGGTCCGAGTACACTCCCCTGAGGAACACCTGCTCTTATAGACCTTTTACTAGATTCAGCTCCGTCAAGAATCACTGGGAAAGCTCTCTCATCGAGGAAACTTTGCACGAAGAGTTGAGGAGGAAGCAAACTTTTAATCTTGCACTCTATCAAAAGCCTGTTTTACGTCTACAAATACTGCCACCACGTATTCCTTAGCTTGATAACCATCAATAATAAAATTGACAACACGATTCAATTGTTCCGGTGTGCAGTGCGACTTCCTAAAGCCAAACTGGAAGAGGGGGATCCAACATCTAACTTCGTTTAGTGCCAATATTCGATTTAGCAGGCATCTTTCAAAAATTTTTGACACTGAGGACAAAAGGCTAATAGGACGATATGACTCCACCTCCGAGGGACCCTTCCCAGGCTTGTGAATCATCACGATTTGGGCTTTCTTCCAGCACTTAGGGAAGTAGCTTAACCGCAAGGCAGCATTAAACATAAGGACCAGAAAGAGTAGAGCTTTGAGGGGAAGAGCTTTTAAGACTCTATTGTCCAAGCCATTCTCACCTGGAGCCTTCTTACTGTTTAGATACTTAATTTGTTCTTTGACCTCCTCAAGCGTTATAGGGGGAGATGGTAGCACAAGTTGATCAGGGATGTCAATGATATTATTGACGCGATTTCTATGACTATTTGATGTATACCTATCCCATAGGTGCACGCTCTTGCGGTGACTTGGCCCAAGTGCCGTCAGCCTTCCGTATGGGAAATTTGGGAACTGGTTGCTTTTTGTACCGCCTTGTAAGTGCCCAAAGTGCGTAGTTGGTGGGTAAATTATATTCTTCTGAAAGCTTTTGGGGGCACATCTGGTGTTAAAAATTGTATTCAATGCCTCCGTTAGCTAATCCACAAAAGCATCTGAAGTGTGCAGCAGAAATTCCGCTGGTACTCTATCATCTCCTCGCGCTTTTCCTACTTTGTCTTACCTTATGTCAAGGCACACTTCGGAAGCTCAAATCATACGGTGCCACTAGTTCACTGAAAAGCAGGCCTTTGAAATTCTCTGCTAAATTCTCAGAAGATACGTGATTACCTCTTTTGGCGTTTGAACCGACTATTTTGCTCTATTTTTCCTCTATTTTTCTTGTTTTTTTCTACTCAAGAGAACATTTTCTTACTCCAACCCCAAAGTGAGGTTAGCCTTAGATCTATTCGTTTAGCCCGTAATGTAGGCAAGTGTCACACACTCACTCTAACCCAAAAAACAATGAATGTCTACACAAACAACAACAACAATGCTGTAGAAAATTGCGGCTGTCATCAGTGAGGAAATTTGCATTTTGCACAAATTGCAATACGTAAGCTCTGCTCCGCTTTCAGCTTGCAGCTTTCCCTTTGAATTTTGTATTTTTCATTTACGGCTTGTTTTTTTCCTATAGAATTTATTGAGCCGCATGAAAAATAATTTTGGGTGTTTTTAGACAGCTTTTTGTATGTGGCTTTAGATGAAATTATTTCAAGCTCATTACAACATGCAGCGCAGACCCTGTCAATGACATGCATTTCAATTAAGCTTCGAGCCCAAATTGTGTGTGTGTGTGTGATTGTGTGTTGTTGGTACTAATGGGCACTGGGCGTGGCTCATTAATGAGGTTACTGCCCCGTCCCCCTTGCAGTTAATCGCAATATTTTCCAGTTGGCTGCAGCTTTAGGAAGTGGGAAATTAGAAATCCTGAATATAGTTTTTACAATTCTATTGATTGTGCCAGAGAGTCCAAAACTTGGTTCTAATTCAATCATTCACAGCTCAACGATGGTTATGACGTTCATTAGTCACGTGTTAATCATACGCCGCATTGCACATCTATGAGCTAATTAAGGCACACCAGGAACGAGGGGCAAGCGAGCTCAAGTGATTTAATATTTCCAGTATGACATTTCACATACAGGGAAAATGGGTAGACTCACAGGAAGGACGGAAGGAAGGAAGGAAGGAGTAGGTGAGTTTTTAATGAATGGGTTTAGTCCGTTTTTTCTTTGATTTATTGGTGTTTTTTCTTTTTTATTTCTTACTCGAAAGGGTTAGCCAACGTGCTTTGCATATTAAAATTTGAAAAGTTTTTCAACTTTCTAACGAAAAAACGGGCCATAGATCTTTAACATTTTCTTAAGCAAATAAAGCTTTATGTATTTCTCCAAGCAATTTATAACAATTTTTAGTGTAAATTATTGATGGAAAGTTATTAAGTTAAGTTGTTTGCAGAAGTGGCAATACTTCTTACCCGTCGCTAACAGTCGGAGTTTTACCATAAATAAATGGTTTGTTATTTTTCTGTTCACTAATTTAAAAGTAGAGTAGGGTTTGGATTATTTCGCACAGTGACTTTTCAAATGAAAAAAAAAAGTGCAGGGAATTATAATTAGAGCATAAGACCCGAAAACGTACATGTAGCGCGTAGTTGGACTTGCAGACTGACAAGCGAAGTGGCCGAAATGTGCGAGTAAGTCTCGAGGGAACTGTTAAGTTTATTAAAGAGAGAAGCGCTTGAGAATCAACCAATCCGAAAAGAAGCTTGTTCACAAATAGGACACCATTGCATATTCTGTGGTGATGCAAAGATTGAAGATCGATTAATTTTAACTTTGATCGATATGAAGGTAAAAGCCTGCTAGAGTCCCCTGCTAGAGCGCTTAATAAATGCCAATACTCCTTTGGCTTTATTTACTGTGACGGCGATGTGAGTGTTAAAACACAATTTCTGGTCAAACAGTACACCAAGATCCATTACATGAGATATTCGGCTAAGACTTGATTTCCTATTGAATATAAGACAATATGGGGAAAGCTACGGTAAAAAGTCATCATTTGGCATTTAGAATGGTTAAGGAAAAGTAGGTTATTTAAACACCAATTCTGAAGTTCGTTTAGGTCTAGCTGTAAGGGAGTATGCAAGAACCACTCCGAGTATGAAAGGCAGATTTTAAAGTCATCTGCGTACATAAATATTGTTGAGTGCGATATGACTTGAGGGACGTCGTTTACAAAAAGTACAAAAAGCAACGAGCCTAGATGACTGCCCTGCGGGACACCTGACGTTACGTTCACAACTGTTGACAGAACATTATTAAACAGCACTCGTTGAGTTCGATTAGATAAGTACGACGAGATCCAGTATAATAAGTTAGTAGGGAAGCCGTATAGCGACGGTTTGTGGATAAGAAGAGCATGATTAACATAATCGAAGGCCTTACTAAAATCAGTAAAGACAACATCGGTTTGAGAGTCGGACTGATAACTACGATTTATCAGTGATGAAAACTCGAGAAGATTCGTCGTTGTCGATCGACGTTTAACAAAACCATGCTGCGAAGGAGATATGAGTTTGCTATAGAGATGCTGCAACTTCACGGTGATCAACTCCTCGAACAATTTTGGAATGGCAGAAAGCTTAGCAATGCCTCGATAATTTTCAACATCCTGACTAGACCCTTTTTTGTGAAGGTAGATAATATATGATTCGTTCCAAATCAGTGGAAGACAAGACTATTTTAAAGACAGGTTACAAAGATATGTAATGGGTGAGCATAAAGATTCAGCACAGTTCCTAATAACACAGCTTGGGACATTGTCAGGGCCAGCCGAGAAAGATAAATCAGTCGTAGATAGACTATGCCAAACATCACTTTCTTCAAAAAAGGAAAGAAAAATATTGTTCGCGTGAGGTATAGGGTACGGTTATGGACTAGAAGAGCTGTTAGACTGTGATGAATAGGTCGACTGAAATGAATACAGCTTAAAAAATATCATAAATATGCTATGAGCCCAAGACCTCGCCGTTCAAAGGCAATCATCTGCACCACGGGGCTTTTTACAGGCTGAGAGCTGTAAGGAAGTGTTTCTTAGGCTGGGGTCCGTCTCAGGTTAGCCAGGATCACCTACAAACTTAATTTATTGAAGTTAATTTATTGAAATGAGAGATCAAGCAGAAGTTGGTTAAACTGACCCGAAATTTTACTATAAATATAGAAAGGAAGATCATGGAAATCCCCGGAAGGCGAAGACCTAGTCGAGGCTCCATTTACATGTTTTGAAAAAAACGAAGTTGTCACAGCCACAGGTAAGGCGAAATCCTAAATCATGTGCTCCGAAATTTCTGCCAGGGCAAGTGAAACTATGCCGAATATACTGCAGGTGACTACCTGGCCAGCATATTGGAAGACAAAGACGTTGTACACTGCTTTAAAACCATGAGAGCCACATTAAAGAAGAAATCCTGGACCAAGTGCTTGGAAAAGATCTGCCAAGGCAAGTGAAACTTTGTCTCATATACTGCAGGTGAATACCTGGCTAGCATATTTGAATTTGAAGACTCTGTACTTGGTTAAGAAACTATGAGTGCCACATGATGGTGGAAATTTGGTCCAGGTACTTTAGAAAGGTCTGCCAAGGCAAGTAAAACTGTGCAGAATATACTCCAGGTGACGAGCTGGATAGCATACTAGAAGACGAAGACTAAGAACTATGCTTAGGGCTAACAGAGCCACATGGAAGTTGAAAAACTGGTCCAGGTACTCTAGAAATGTCTACCAAGGCAAGTGAAACTGTGCCGAATATACTGCAAGTGACTACCTGGCCAGCATAATGGACGACAAAGACTTTGCATTTGCAGCCTATCGAAAGTACAACTACGTACACCTGAGGGATGGTTTTGTTTTTCTATATGCTGGGTTTTATTCTATTAATGTTTTCAATGGAAATGCCGCACCGAGAGTTATTTTCACAAAAGTTAAAATCACATACTCAGGCCCGTCGAGAGGGGGTGGGACCGGGGTGTTTCGCCTCGGGCCCCTTTCGACAGACCTGCACATACTCAGTAACCCTACGGCCAGCTTACCACGACTTAATTTCCTACTGTCAGCTGCCGCCTCCTTCCGATCGTTGATTGGGTGGCGTGCACTAGTGGGGGGTTGGCCCACGTTTTATTATTTTAATCCGTCGCCTCTGCTTCTATCGCTGCTGATCATCCTCAGATCCTGTGACTGTGGTTCACTGCTTGGCTGTTACCTCCGGTTTGGTGGCGTTTTCCTTCGCACACAACCTTCTTGTACCTCGCCACAAGCTCGACTCCTTGATCTGGACAAAAGCGCGCCAGCGCCCTCGCTTCCCAGAATTTCTCCAGTGTGACCAGAGCTGATGATTTGTTAGTGATGGCACTTGGAGTGGACTCGAACTAGTTCGTGTTTGTAACTGTGACTTAGGAATTAAATCAGGGGCAAAAAAATACATTTACATTTTTGCATTGCTAGCATTGGTGTGTGTGAGAGCAGCTCATAATTGCTCTCAATTCAGTAGCACGACTGCGTCGCGCGAGGAAAGCAAGCGCAGCGCGCTTTACAGATTATCTATGTGAGCAGCGCTGCTTTGAGAATTTTCCTATATACGCGAGATAGCAAGCTGCCGGCCCCTGAATTAAATGTTTCATGGTTGGCCGATAGGTTTCTTATGACTTATGCTGGGTTCCATACGAATTTGACACTGAAATGTGACAATTTGTGACGCAGTATAAGCCCAGCATAATGCTAGATTCTCACCGCCGTGATTTTGTCATCGACTTCACGACTTATCGAAAAGATGCGATAAGGTGTTTGCTTTGGCACCATTATTGCATTCTTGTATTCTTGCATTCATTGCACAGCTGAAAAATTTGCATAACTCCAACAACAACAACAATACTTATTTGGCAGTGTAGTGTTTATGTCCAATATCTACAATCTATGAAATTTTCATAAAGATCGGATAATAAATGGCAACATTTTTGCTTACATAATGTTGAAATGCTCACATTAATGTTAATGCTCTGTTAACTAACATAAGGGCATGGCTATACAACATTAATTCCCCTGAGAACCGGGTATATCAAAGTCGGGCAGGACGGGCATTAACTTACGTTTAGACTGAAAAAGTTTGGGTTCGGGCTAAAGTGAACAATTTTAAACAGGGTTTCAGTCAGCCCGCCCCTTTCTCTGTACCTTCCTTGGAGTCGTGGATCTCTTCCAGCTTCAATCCCTCTGCTCTTTCTCTCTGTTCTTTTCTGGGATTCGTGGATCACTTCCCGCTCAACCCTAGTAGCTAATCGATTCCAGGCGTGTAAGACTTCCCGCTGGGAGCATCCCTCTCCATTTCATTTCTGTCTTTTCGAGAGTCGAGGATTACTTCCCACTCTCACTTCTCCTCAACAACCTACCCTATTTGCAGGCGAGAATCACTTCGCGCTGCATGTATTTTCAATTCCAAACCTCCGCGCGCTGAAAGAGGTCCCATACGCGAGAGATATCGGAGACGAGGATACCTACCCGTATGAGCCAGGAACGTTGGCAAGACCGTATATCCCCTTTCTTGACTATATAACTTTCTGATTCGTATCCCAAGACCCTTCACCCTCAGGTTTCTCAGACCTTCTTAACGAATTTCTTGTAAGAGGACCCTACACGCGACTGACATATGTACCCCGGCCTAGGAGCTTCCTTTAAAGACAATCCACAGTCCTTCAAATCTCAAACTCTCCAGAAATTGAGGCGAGGGTACGAACTTAAAGCTTGCATTCGATGCTTCTGAAAACGGTCACTAAACTATTTAGAATTCTATTTGGAACTAAGAGATGCTCCAAGAATTAAATTATCAGCCTTGTTCTCAATTCCACTTTCACAAAAATTTTGTGATTTAAGACCGGGTTTTGTTCTAGATTTGGTTACTAAATCCCAAAACTTTTGCGGAAGTGGAATTGAGAGCAAAGCTGTATATCTGAATTTTCGGGATACAACCAATAACCGCAGCTTAAAGAAGATAATTTGATACACGCCGTTTAAGTCTCTATAACCGCCCATTCCAAATGTCCGACTAATTTCATTACATCGATTAACCAATCCAACACTTTTACTTTCCACTTTCAGTTCAACGCGACACATGGCCACACAAACACACGCGTCGGCATCGGCGGCAGCTAAAGGATTTTGTCTATGTCATTTGATTTGTGTGTGGAAAATAATTGCAAGACTTGGCATCTACTTGGGTTACTACAATGTGGGCTACGCGGAGCCAGAGCAACGCTTCGTTTGCGATGAGCAGCTGTATGTGCATCTCATGTCCCTGGCCAACGTGTTGTGCAGTCTGGTCTATCTATGGTTGAGTCAGGGCTGGATATATGATCAGTTGGTGTTTCTGTTGTATGTGCCGCTCTATGTGTACTTTCTGATACTGCGAAAGCATCTGACACAACTGCTGAATGAGTGCGCGGCTGTGCACAAAGCCATGGAACGGATACTGGGGAATTGGCTGTGTGTGAGCATACGCAGGGAATGCCTGTTCAGTTTGTTGCTGATTATTCAGATAATGCTCCTCTTGGGATGGCAAGTGAGAATGTATTATGCCTATCAGACTTGTTTCATAGCAGGCGTGGCCTTTATCTACCATTTGGAGTTGATTTTCTATGCCAACTATTTGATTTGGCTGGGTTGCATCTATCGGGCATTGAATGAGTTTCTGACTAGGCAAATGAATAGCTATAAAATGGGTGTGTTGAGAGGATTGTTGAGGCAACAGTTGTTAATGGGGATAATGCACAAACGGGTTATTCGCTATGCCGGCTTATACGTATACAGTTTTGCCGGTTTGTTGTGCATTAAAGTGATGCAGTTGATATGTGATTTGATATCTGACTTAAAGTTAACTATAGATCGTTTAGAGTTGATTTATTTGATAATGTCAAGTCTTTTGTTAGCTATGTTATTAATGATAGCCCAAAATCTGCAACATCAGCGGCAGATGTTTCAAAAGAATTACTTATCAATGAAGGATAAAGCCGAATATTTTGAATTGAATTCGTGGCGATTATTGAGAAATGAAATTTTACCCAAACCTTTTGGGTTACCTGTGACAAAATGGACACACAAAAGGGATGTCGTCACCATGATGGTAAGCTGGAGTTGTAAGGAAGAAACTTAAGATTAATTTGTAATTGTATTAACGCTATAATTTGGGCATTATACCTTAAAATTCAAGTTATTGACTTAAGAGCAACACTTTTTTTTGTTTTTTGAAAACCCAGCTATATTATCAAAAAAGCTTAAATGAAAAACATTCAAATTTTTGTGACACTGAAATACAGGGTGGTCCATCTAGTGATTGGAATTTAAACTATTTATAATTTGTCTTTAAAAACGTCAAATGTCATTCGGAAAGCGACTAATATTTAGTAACAACTTTGACAGTAACGAAATGGGTCGCTTTTCGCTTGAAGAAAGTTGGGAAATATTAAAAACATATTTCCAAAGTGGTGAGTCCTCGATTCAAACTGTGCGAAATTTGAAAAAAAAAAAAAACAAAAAAATTGCTCCGAAAACTCAATTTGTGGATCAATTCGTGAAGCAAGTTCGTGAAACTGGAATGTTGGAGGATAAACCAACCCCTGTACTTACTCGTCAGGTGCGCTCTACTGAAAACATTGCTGCGGTTGCTGAAAATGTGCGTGAACCACCATCGACTTCAACTCGCGCTACCGCGCAATTTTAAGTGATTGGTTCTTCGAGGAAAATGGAGGGGAAGACTTGGACGATATTTGGTTTCAACAAGACGGAACTACGTGCCACTCAGCGCCCGCCACAATCGATCTTCTGCGCCCTATCTTCGAAAATCGAACAATGAGAAAATATGGAGTAAGCAGAATAATGACCATTTGAGGAACAATCGATAAATATTTGAAAGCCGTGTTTTATTAACAGATTCGACAAATGTTCGCGAAAGTTCTTTAAGACGGGACTTAAGCGAAATTAATAAGGTGTGAGTGCTTACGTTGACTCTTTCTTACTTTTTTGAGTGTTTCTCTATACTAGATACTCAGTACTCGATACTCAGTAATCAATACTACTTAACAGGGCTGCTAACCGGTTCGGAGTCGAACCGCTCCGGAGTGGGAGGCTCCGGGATTTTAGGAAATCGGAACAAAACCTGAACCGGAGAAAACAGTTATTTCCGGACGAACCTAAGCCCGAACCGGGAAAAATAAAATTGAAATAACGTTCGGTTCAAAAAAATTTGCGTTGCGCACACCTTGAATTTAGTTGCCAATGATTTTTTTAAAGATATATCAAAAAGGTGCCATGCGCTAGTACTTATGTGACTGTTTTTAATGACCTTTATAATGTTAACTTGCAGATTTTCTTAGAATCTGGTTTTTAATGACCTTTATACTGTTAACTTGCAGTTCTTAGCTGGCTCGAGGTCTTGTTATGCTATTCTCAAACAGTTTTGCCGTCGCGGGCATAGAGAGAGTGCTCTTTGATTGCCATTTCAGGCAGAAAGATCGCTGATGAGTGAGGCTTTGGAAACAGCTGTCCGATCTACCAAGCCTCTTTGTTGTGTTATGTGTGCCTGTGTTTAAAGTCATGCGAATAGCATAACAATACAATACACGATACTCAGTGCACGATACTCAGAACTCGATACTCGGAACAAAGTACACAATTCTATGTACTCGATTCTAAGCATTCAGTACTAAGCTCTCGATACTCAGTCCGCAAAACTCAGTACTCCGTAATGGAAACACAGTTTTCGATATGCAATAGTAAAATCTTCTGTACCCAAATTAAAAGATGTTTCAGCTTTCAAAATTGCACAACTATTGTCATTTTTTGGATATTCGTTTTCATACCTTGCTCCACTGGCACATTCTGGGTCCATTCTCAAAAGTGATTTTTCTTGTTCCACTACGTGTTTGTCACGGTTACGCGAATGGTCAAAGTAAAAATTAAAAATATTTTTGTATTGCTTGATTTGCAATTACAATTGAAGTTTAATTTCCTCGTCTTTACACAGCGCTTTTTCACTTATTTTGGCTACAGATGCAGGTCCCCCATGTAACGTCCTCTTTTTAGGTTCTTTCACTAATAATCAAATATTGTTAATATAATTTTATACTATCTTTGTTTAAAAAGTTTGTTTTCCGCTCTCCCAGCTCTTTCTTTACCTTCTTATCAAATCTAGCTTTCGGAAAAATTCCGTTGTAATTAGTAACAGTGATTTCTCTCCTCCGTCTACTTTATCTCTTTGAAATACCAAGAATGAGATCATTTAGCTCATACGTGTGCCGTGGAACAGGTATTATATGGTCTGACAAATCACCTTTTACAAATGATTTGCAAGTTGGGGGAGGATATCGCCTTACCTGAACTTTCTTAAGCAGGAATCCTTCTTCCGCTGTCATGAAGGTTCCTAAAATAGGTAAAGTTAGTTTATAGTAAAAAAGAGTAAAAATAGGTAAGGGTAACAAATAGTCTCTGATAACAGCATTTTCTTTTTTTCTACTCATTCCAACTTATTGTGAATCTAATCTAAATCGATTTGATTTTCCATTTTACACATTTTCTAAGCTATTTATTATACAATTTTATTCTTATACGACTCACTCCTGCAAATCGATTTCGAGGATTCTTAAAAATGGAAAAAATCCAAACATCGACTATTGGATAGGGTGTATTATTAGCTCTAATACGGGGCCATTGAGTTGCCAAAGCTCCATTTACACGACCTGATCGCTCAGCTGAGTTTTCATCACCTAAGCAACTTAGTTCAGCGTTTACACATGCCTGAGTAGCTCAGTTGAGTCAGTTACAGAACCATTGGTTCATGAAAATTATCTAGTTCATTTGTCAGTTTGGCCACGCAGATTGCCTATTTTGGTTTTTATATCCACAAGTGATTTGCTCTCAAGTTGTGCAGCAAACTTTTCCAATGTGGCAATCCGTACGATCTGCTGCACCTACAAGGCGGGATTCGAGGAGTCATACAGCGCAGGCTCAGCCTCGTATAAGTCAATAAGGCCTGCTGCATCAATTTTAATGTTTTATTTCAATAAACCGTGTTTTGACATAAATAAAAAAACAAACCGATAGCCAAAAATTGATAACTCTTGTATATCGAAAGCCAGGAAGCGGCAGCGCTCGCACACTTCAATCAGGCAACCCTTTGACGCTCAGCTGAGTGGTCAGGTCAATTAGAACCGGTTCTATTTCGGTGAGTAAACCAGGTGCCTACTCAGTCGCCTGTTTACAAGAGCTGACAGCCACTTAGGCGAAAACTCACCTGAGCGATCAGGTCGTGTAAATGGAGCTTTAGATCAGGGCTCCCCAAGAAGAGAGGCTCTTTCTCTCTCTGTAACTCGCACAAATACATTACTTCAGCAATTATTCGGTGTAAATTGCCGAGTATCTTCGGCCCCCAGGAGCAGTGTCAACCCAACTTAAAAGTTGTAGGCAAGCTCACTAGTAGGTGGCTGCTGGCATCAAAGCCATTTTTGGCTTTCCAGTTGTGCTACCTTGTAGTTTATTTATCTTGAAAAAAGGGACTTATCGATCCTGTTTCGGACTCACAGAAAATTTTGTACAAGCATTTCTTTAAAGCAGCGGTGGGCAAGCCCTTGCTCCCATTGCTCCCAAAAGTAATTTTACGGCAACTGGCGCAACCCAGACGCATTATAAATTGCCTCGCTTCTTGGCGCCGCCGCACATAGGTTGGCAGAATGACAAGCGTAATTGCCTCGCTTCAATTCGAAAACAACAACATATCTATTGCGTATCGGGGCACGGCGCCGTTCGTAAGCGCGGCTGAGATTTCTGCAAAAACAAATATATGGATTGTGAGTCTGGCTTGTGGACTCGAGCATGGGTAACAGGGGCTGTTTTTTCTGTTGTTGAAGTGGGACTGCTCCCAAAATCAAATTTTGTGGCCACCGCTGCTTTAAAGCTCCGTGTAGAGCTGAAGAAACCAGAAGAATGACTGAACCACTACAATAATTTCGAACCTTTGAGCCGAGTGTTTTTTTTGTGCAGCTTTTGCTCGGCCCGATACTATTCTGATTTGCATCTACTTAAAGTACTCGTTGACGATGATAGAGATCATACACTACAGATACCCGATAATACAATGTAGCCGATATCGTTGTACCAAATTTTTAGCTAGGGTGAGCGAGCTGGTTTAAGAACACCATGCTAGTCTCTGTTAGCTACTGTAGGCAATAAATTAAAGCTGTGAAGGTTGTGGCGTAAGTTTTATCCACTCTCAAACTAATCTTAAAGCAGCGGTGGGCACAAAGATCTAACGAAGAGCGTTTCCTTTTTATATACTTTTAATGGGAATAACGGGAGGGGCGTCAACGCCTGTGTGTGCCCATCGCTGGTATTCATTTTAAACGTAAATTATGGCTTCAGCTCTTAAGGTGCCTAGAAAGTGATCAGATTTCTACAAAATCCAATTTCCTCTACTCTTCCATTCTTGTAATAAATCTGTTTTAAAAGCAGTTTCCCTTCTTCTTTTTCAGTTTTCCAGCAACTTTCCTGTTAGTGAACTAACCAAAAGGCCCCTTCCGCTGGCTTCACTGGGACTGCATCATCAGCTAAACCTCAAAATGCTACGAAATAGCTTTATGAGAATGTTCCACTTATTGGCCCTCCTACTCCTGTTTAGATTATGCCAATTCAAGCAATTCAATTTCCATTTCCACACCCCTGAGATGCGTGAGGACTTTGATGTTAATGTGACCCAGACAATTAGTCAGTTCTATCGCTGGTATAGCTACGATGAAATGGAATGAATAAAGCATTAGTCGCACTCAAAACAATTGGTTTTCACTTCAGTTGGCTTTCAACATGCCGCGCTTTAAGTTGTGGTACAAAACGATGCAAGTTTATCGTTTTGTTTTCCATTGTTTGGGTTTTCTGCAGTTGGTTTACGACAGACCCAAACAGTTGTACTATCCCAAAAAGAATTGCTCTCGGTTTCTGTATACGATTTTTGTGTGTTTACTGGTGGGTGGTCATCTAACTTTTCTTCGTTTACATGAGATGCAAATGGAAATGGAAACTGGACTCGAGCTGAGAGTTTATGAGTTGCGGACAGAAGCCTTTTGTATAGGACTTTATATATGGATTTACATTTGGTCTCTGTGGAAAGCTAATGATCTATGGCAATTGATTAATCAAGCACAAATGCTGTTTGTACACCTGAAATCCTTAATGGGTCAACATTTCAAATGGAAATGTAGCGGGCTAATGTTGACGAATGGATTTCTGTTATTGATGATGTTATCCTTGATGTATGCTAAACTATTTTATTGGGATAAGCCGGAGGAGGTGATCGAATCGGTGATTATATATAAGATGGTCAAGTACACCATGGGTGTGGCCAGTCTGGGCTATGGAGCTATTTATAGTCTACATGTGATCTTTCATCTAACACAGGCGGCTCTTCTACAGTCTCTGAATGAAGTGAAAAGTAAAAGAAAACTGAGAGTAATGCAAGATCTTATCAAAGTGGTGCCCTTTCTGCATAGATTGAACTGCTTGGCGGGTTATTATTTTCGTGTCTCCTATGTCACTTTTATTATGTTGTTAACCGTGAGATTTATGGAACTATTGAGAGCTTTGAGACTGAATGAAAATAATTTTTTACAAGCGCAAAAATCTCAAGACGATTTGGAAACTGAAGCTGAATGGGCTGGCGAGGATTGGCATCAGTTGATCAGACAGGAAGTGGTCTTAAGGTTAAGTGCTTTGATATGGATCTGGCATGTGGGCATGCTGTTGTTACTATTCTGGGCTGCTCACTTGCATCAAAACGAATATCAGATTTTTATTAAGAAAATCTGGCGTATGCAGTTGCCGGAGGGGGAGAATATGTATCAAGGAAGCTCCGTCAAGGATGTGATTTGTTTAATGGTAAGTTTTTCCAATTGAATTCTTTCTTTCAACTTCAACTAAAATTATTTTACTTTTATAGCTACACTTGGGACTGTCTCCCATTGAGTTTCGTGCCAGCTCTATATGTTTCTCTTCAAGAAAGTCACAATTTACGCTGATTCCTTATTATCTGGATGGCATTACTTTTGAGTGTAAAATTGTTTTAAATGTTTTGTTAGCTTTCGCCTTGGCTCGTTTTGCTCTAATTTCGGAACTAATACATTTTCAGGCCTATCTTAAGCAACAGTTATAATAAAACAATAAAACCAAAGCCAGAGCACACACCCGTTGCCATTGAAGATCTCGAATTTCCATTTCCTCTTCGCTTCTTCGTTTCACTGCCACTTCAATTCAATTTCCCCCGTCTGCCTGCAGCGTGTGGAGTCCATATGTTGCCACGCGAGAAGTTTATTGAAATCGATCTACCCCAACTTTGACTTTCATATGCAATTGGAATTTGCATGCAAGTAAAGTAGCGCCAACGAATGCCTTGCCCGAGATTTATGTTAATTTATTGAATTTAATTTGATTTTCTCTTTTCACTGTAACACGGGAATATGTTGGGTGTATTTTCGCAAAAGATATTCAATCAGGTTTGTGCATAAATTACACCTCTCCACCCAAAAAGCCAAAAGTGGAAAAAAGGTAACCTTTAAGCCGGAGCTCGTTTGTTGCTTTTATTTTATGTTTATAATGGCAAAAGTTTCGAGTTGTTCGAGTTGGCCTTTTTTTCATGGACCTTGATATTTGACGAGAGTGTGAGAGAGGTCATTAAAATGGCCAGCAAAAAAGGTTGCCCTCTTGTTCTACATTAAGTAATTGGGTGGGGGAAGCGGCTTGTGGCTGTCATTTAAATTATTTATATGTTAATTTAATTGTTATTTAATTCAAGCAGCCGTCAGTGTAATGTGTGAGCTAAGTTAATTATAATCTGTACCAAAGGTACATAGGTAAAATGTGCAAAAGTATGTAACAGCCAGAAGGAAGCATCTCCGACCCTATAAAGTATATATATTCTTGATCAGCATCAACAGCCGAGTCGATATAGCCATGTCCGTCTGTCCGTCTGTCTGTCCGTATGAACGCACAGATCTCAGAGATGGTAAGAGATAGAGGTTTGACATATATGGGACATATGCTTCTTATACTTGCAGGCAGATCAAGTTTATTTTCAATTTTTGCCACGCCCCCTCCAGCCTCAGCAAATTGGAAAAAACTTCATATCTCCCACAGTTTAATAGATAAAAGGTTCGTTCCTTTTGGACATATTTAGTAATCAGGATTATTTATCGATCCGTCAAAGGAATGGTAAAGATCGGATGAACGGTTGTCGAGTGATAAGGAAAAAAACAATTACGGGCAGCACAGGTCGCAGCGGTGATGGGCTGCACTTCACAGGTACAGAGTATGTTATAGTCGGGCTTGACCGACTTTCTTTCTTGTTTTCTGTTACGGTTTTGATTATTTTTATGTTGTTTTTTTGACTCAAAATATAGGTAATCGCCGGACAAATTTGCAGCTCGAAATGACCAGAGTTTAATTTATTTGGCTTGATGAATTTATACAATAACTAAATGGCGGGCGCACTTGGTAGCGCCTAACAGTCAATGAATGTAGTGAATGCACAAAACTAAAACTTAGTTTGCCGGATGGTTTGCCGATACGTGAACATGCCACGTACAATTGAGCAGAAGAAAAACATGCATTTTCTAAATTCAGATCACAAACACTCAAAAACGAGCCTTGTGATTTATTAATTGCCATGGTGAATGCAAGGCGAATAGGAAATCGGATTTGTTTAAGCTCAAGGAGACCACCAATTGAAATCATCGGAATTCTCGGAATAAAAACTTCTTCACATTTGAATTCTCCTTTGAATATCGCCCCGCGAATCACATTACTCTAAAGTTTTCCTATCACCAAACGCGTTGAATTGGATTGTTTTGGATGGTTTAGATACATGATCATGATGGGAAGGCATCGCCATTCGATGAGACAAAATTATCAAAATTAGGAGGCAATAAAATCGATTCATTGCACCCAGAGAAATAGTCCTTTCAACATGTACCGAAAGAAAACGTGTATTTTCTTTCTCTATAGTAGGGTTTTTCCGATTTTCTTATTTTGAGAACGACGGTCTTAATAATAAAACTCTTTTTTTGAGACCGAGTCCGTGGAGAAGAGCAAAAACTGCAGGCCGAGGCCCGCTTGATTTTATTAAATCATTAGGTTACGGGTTAGAAATTACTGTTTTACTTATCCTTACTCTAGTGGGGGCTTCGGAGTCTGAAAAAAACGCACGTATGCACTCGACTATGGCCACCTCGCCATTCATAGCGGCCTAGCTATAAAAAACAAGTAAGGGAGCTGTAGTCGAGTGCCCCGACTACAAAATAACCTGTTCCCTTGACTTCTTGTGTTGATTCGTATATAACTTCGGTGTTTTTTGTCCGATCTTATTGATCTTTTCAGAATAGATAGATATTGGGCCTTACTTGATATATATAAAGTTTGAAAGGTCTATCTTAAAGTGGCTCTGACAGCTTTTTGCGCTTAAAGGGGGGAGGTGGACGAATTTTCCAAATCTGAAACAAACTCGATTTGAATCGGGTATACACCTACCTACATTCAAAAATTTGTGGCTCTATCTCTTATAGTCTCTGAGATCGACGCGTTCATACGGACATATAGGGTTGAAAACATTGAAAGCCGGATAGTGTGGGACTTGGGACTGCCTCACCCACTAAAACCATCCTTAATCTCCGTTTCCCTCTCGCGGTACCACCGCAAAGTATTACTTCACGAGGGGGAGCTGGCATAAAAGCCTCCACTTGATTCCTATCTAGGATTTGGAGTCATTCTGCGCTGTCTTTCAGCGCGACGCAAGGATATTATTATTTGTGCTGCATAGTTGCTAAAAGCAGACCAATTGTTTTGCGAGCTAAGTAGAATACCCATCAAGTCATTGACTATGAATGGTCTCCCAATCTGTAACCTTAGCTCTTCCCGTTCAGCAGCAAATGTAGGACAGACAAAAAGGACATGTTCAGCGTCTTCTAAGATCCCTGCACAGTGTGAGCAAAAAGGATCCGTCTCATGCTTAAGCATAAACAAGTAGGACTTGAAGCATCCATGTCCCGTCAGTGCTTGCGTCATGTAAAAGTCGATTTGCCCGTGCGTCCTGCAAACCCACGATCGTAAGTCCGGTATTATCCGTCTTGTCCATTGCCCGTTTGTAGTAGTTCTTCATCTTCTCTCCCAGTGTGCGAGAGTCTCTTCCCGGCGATCGGGGGGAGCATCTCTCCTGCAGGCTTCTCTTGCGAGTAAGTCTAACTGGGCCATGCCTGCTACGACCAGCGCAGCGTCCTCAGAGACGGCGCGGAATGCACACAACACTCTGAGTGCGCTTCTGCGGTATGCAGACTTGCACTCCCGGCTTTTCCAAGTTAGCTTCATTGCAGCTTCCCATATCGGTGCGATCAGCATCCTACTTCGCTGGCTAGGTCCGCCAATATTGGACATCATTCCCGCTAAAGCAGTTGAGATCCGGGCTGCTTTCTCGCCGACATACTCAAGATGTTGCTTGAAGTTTAACCTGTGGTCCAATATTAGGCCCAGGTACTTGATGGCAGGTTTCGATCTTATCAAGCAGCTTCCAACTTCAATGGTGGCGGACTCCACTTTTTTCCTGCTACTGACCAGCACCGTTTCCGTCTTGTGGGATGCCAAAAATTAACCCGTTTTCCCCGAGCCATGAGATAACCTCGCGGATGGCTGCGTTTGTATTGGCTTCGACTTCTCCCAAATGTTTAGCGACTGAGATGACTGCAATGTCATCAGCGATTCCCACTATTGTACAGACATCAGGTACCGGCAGGCGCAACTGCGTCGTACATGATGTTGCATAGTGTTGGACCTAGCACCGATCCTTGCGGTACACCTCCAGAAATCCTGCGTTGCCGTTCTCCTGCTGCAGTATCATACAAGAGTACTCTGTTCCTGAAGTAGTCGCATATGATCATGATGAGGTACTCGGATACTCAAAGCCGCTGCAACGCTTCAAGAATACTTTGCCAACTAGCCGTATTAAAGGCATTCTTGACATCCAACGTGCTAATAAGGTAGCACTTCTTGCGTCCGCCGCGCCACCTGGTGCATTCGATAGCTTTTCGAGCTATGCCTACGACTGTCGAAATTGCGTCTGTAGTGCACAGTTTCTTTCTGAATCCGAATTGGCGATCAGAAAGGCCTGAGTATGTGTGAGTGTGGGTGTATGTAAAGAAAAACACACGAAATCAAGGGAACGGGGTATCTTGTAGTCGGGGCACTCGACTACAGCTCCCTTACTTGTTTAAGATACAGTGTGGTCGGAAAACCCATTTTATTCTAAATATAATATATCGGAGGTGTCCCAGAAATCTCTTCCAACCGAATTCCAACCCAATCCAATTCTCTGTGTCCTAGAAATCTTTTTATGGTTGGTTTCAAGCTTCTCGTATATTGTTAGGAGATTTGGAGAAACCTACCAAGCCGACTTCGCTAACCTACGCAAACTTAGCAAATATTGAAAAGACACAAACAGGGCTGGCCAGTTTGAAACCATCAATATAGCTATGCACAAAAACTGTTATCAATTATTTGCGAGCGACTCAGCGACCCTTCTAACTAAACTTTCTAATACGAAAATGAAATCTCTCGACGTTCTGGGACACCGACGGATTTTTCGATCGATTTGCAAACCAACCGAAGCCTAAATGCCTAGAGATTTCCAGGACATCCCCGATGGATTTCACATTCGCTTTGAACAATGCCAGTTAAGTGATTTCCAAAGCTGACCAATTGATGGCGGCTCTCCTGTGATCTTTCTTTATATGACTGCTATATTTTTCTCTGCATTTTGGGAGAGAGCGTAATGCGACAAACATGCTTGCATTTTTTATGTCTTTTATGTGTGCAGAGCTGGGGGATAATATTTGCTTATGGTTATTTACGAGCTTCGCTTTAAAGTTTTAAAAAATGTTTGGTTTAAACCTTTTTTGATCATTTTCCCTTTGCTTTTCAGTGCTAGGTTCTCGCTGATACTCTCTTACAGTGCTTCAAGTGTCTGGGACTTGTTAAAATTGTCTTGTGCGGTGGAAATTTTCATATAAGATATTTCCTAAAGCAATAGATTGCTTAGAAAAAGCCGAATGTTCTTTACAACTTCAAGCTCCCTCATATCTCAGTAAGCCATTTCTTTCGATAGACCGACATCAACAAGAATTTCATTACCTGCAACCAACTCCATTGAACACTTAAAGACTTTAAGCGATGCACCTTGATATGCCGGCAAATGGCCAGCAAAAATGTGCAAGGATGACATTTTCGCGAATTGTCGCCGCCATTTTGTCGCGCTGTGTAGGCGCCACAATGGCCCTGAGTCTGTGTTTATGCCTGGCATGATTTCTTCACAAGTGTCTCCAGGCCAGGCAGTTTTTGAAAGGCTGCCAAATGGACAATGCCAGCAGCGGAAGCACCAGAAGCAGCAGCAGGAGCCAGCAGGTCAAATGTTTGCTTGCCGTTGCATTTTGCGTCAACTTTTTCTCTCTTTGGGCCAAATTGCGTTATCGTCTTACACATGTTGGGCTGAAAATTATTGATTACGCGCCAAACGGGCGTGGTTTGCTTTTGCTCGCCTGTCTGCGGCGACAGCTGTCAATTTGGCACTTGGCATGCATAATTAATGCACACAATGTATACAAGAGTCGAGCTCATCATTGCCAGCGCCGCCCCGACGAAATGTGGCTAATGAAATTTTAATTAGTGCAAGACAAGCGATAAAATTTCACCCGAAATTAACATAAATGCTAGGACGACAGGAGGACAGGCAGCACAGCTCAGGCTCAGCCTCAGCTCGGGAGCAAAAATCAATGATATGTGGGTCGCCTGGCAATTACATGCATCAAAGATTCATATCCCCTAAATGCCGCACGGCGGGCTGCCTGCCAGCCTGCCTGCCTCTCCTTTTATAATGCCATCACATAATGACTTTATCTTTCAAGCAGGCAATAAATCTTGGCCCGGCCCAAAGGAGCGTAGATAAAATCACGGAGAGATGAGCGCAGAGTGCAGAAGAGGTTGCCAGGGACAGCAAAATGAAATATTAATCATATGAGTGCTCTCCTTCCGCTCGTCATAAAAGTTAATTAATACGCCTGGGCGAGATGCTGCTAAATACAGCCTAGTCCGCCGTTGACGTCATTTAACTTGTGGTCAGCGTGGCGTATGCGTAATACGCGCTGACAGCTACTCGACCGCCATATATATCCCCCGGATAAGCCTGACGGCATCCGATATCGGGCAACAGCTATCAGCGAACGAGAAGCCATTGGAAATTGCACAAAACAAATTTGCATGTAAATTCGAATGGACACATTGTCGACTTGGCCAACGCATGACAATTGACAGTGGGTGGACGCTTTGATATCCTTTGGATGGAGCATGTTTAAGTTATGATGCGGTGAGAATTGACGTAAGCTCTTTGTGAATTTAGCTGAGTATCTATGTTAGCGGTCGGCAATGAAAGCAGAGACTTCCTCAGAATTTCAACCGCTGCAGCACTGTTTGTGAGTCAGCGTCGGCAGCGGCCCAGCAAAAAATCGAAATATTTAAGGCAAGCTTTTGAACGCACTTCGTCTTTTACTTTATTTCTATACTCAATATTTTCTCAGCTGCCAGTGGAAGCTTCCTCTGCTCCCCTAGCCGATCACTGATCTATTTGCATTTTTTTTTTTCTCCCCTGTTTTTTACTTAGAGGAGTTTTGGAATTTAAGCCTCAAGTGGCTAAAAATTTCCGAAAAGTTTATCTGGGAAAATATTTTTTCTTGCAGAATCATTAAATCTCAAAAATGACCAAACTTTTTGGCCAATCAAGTGGTAAGTCATACTTTTTCATATGCATGTGAGGTTTTTAAAGCTAAAGGATTTCTAAGGTAGTAAAATCACTTAATACTTAGGAAACTGTATCACAAATAAAAACTTCTCCCTGAAAACCCTTGATATTGACCATACTGAACACCATTTTACAAAATATTTCTTTAGTCTCTTCTTCCTTAGTCTAGTATTTAGCATATAAATGCGTATTTAAAGGGTGGATTTGACCCACAAACATAGGTTTCTCTTTGGCAGGGTACTTAGTTCTTGATCTGATATATGTATGAACATTAGAGCAGACCTTAAAGCGACATAATAGAAACAAGTAGCTTTCGGCACCGTGCTACAGTGCGAAAAAACATGGAAAAATACCTAGCGTCCGATTTGTGAGGGTTCGGTAATTTTTGAATTTGAATGTTCGATGAATCAGTTTGAAAATAATCGATATTCGATAAATTCACATTAGGGGCTATCTCATGTACAAGCGCTATCATTCGCTATTATGCGTCCACAAAAAAGTTGGCAGCCCTTGTCACGCAGCCATGCTATGTAAGCTGTCATCTTGTCTTCCGCCTTCACTTTTGCTGATACCAAAAACTCGAACTGACGCTCAATATTTGACTGATCAAAAATAATCATCTCCTAACGTGATTCAAGCCATAAGTGTTGGCCATCCGCCATCCAGGACCTGTTCACGATCATCTTGCGCCAATACATATATGATTGGCCTTGTCTTATCCAGTGCTGCATTGAAGAAATTGCACTAGTGTGTGCTCCGGCACTTAGTCCGGCAGCGCAGAGCACCTCTAGGCAATTTGTCCCCTTCGTCCATAACCAACCGACGCGCTGTTGTCGCCTGTGCCAGCCAGAGAGTGTCTCAGTCCAGGGCTTGTTCCTGGGATTCTGCCAGTGGTAGCTATTAATTGGGTTCTCTGCGTTTGGACTCGGCCCTTGCTGGATCATTGGATATTTTCATTAGCACCGCCTGCACGTGGGCGTGACGCTGTCGCTGCTGCCAGGGGCGCTAACCTAGCCTCGGCCTCAACACCTGTCCCCTGTGCGCTGCTTCCCTAACCCAGCAGCATTAAATTTTTCGCAGCTGCTCCTACATTTCGTAGCTGAGCTGCCCAAATAGTGTTCACCTGTCGGATTCCACAGCAAGTTTACTCGCGTCTTCATTTGGGCAGAGCCATATAATCTCACAAGGTTCTGCATGGTAAGGCGGGTATAGAGGAGGACAACAACATCTTAGTTCTCCCCTAAATTGTAACATTTCCAGGTTCTGTATTCTATGGCTTAGCCATTCCTTAAAGCTCTGTCTCTTTTAATCTGTAGTGCATGATTGGGAGAGCACCAAAGACTTTTCCCTGAGCCTAGCCGGCCAAACGTTTAGACAGAGCATGCTCTCGGCATTCCGCGTGTCCGATACAGATTTTCTATAAGCTTTTTAGTTCCGATGGCGACTAGACTTTAACTATATATAAATAAATATATTGTTAAATTTAAAAAATAAATTAAAATTTATTTCTCTTAACGCAGCTGCGGTATTTACGAGTATTCCCTGTTAAAAAGTAAAAAGTTTCTTTAATATTTTATTAATTTAATGCATTTTACCATTCTTTCTGTTTTGATACCTTTTTTTTCTTCTTCCTACCTGCATAATATCCTCACTAAAAACCCTAGCCAATAATTTGGTCTGGCCAGAACCAACCGCGCCTAAAATATGCAAACGAAGTGGAAGTACCTATGTAAATGTTTGGTCTAGCCTGCGCTTTGGTTTTACCTGCCATTCGGCAATGTGCGGGGGGCCTTTTTTCGAATCTCTCTCCCCCTCAATCTATCTATCTCTCGCACAGAAACAAATCCAAATGAAATCTGTGCATAACAATGAACTTTTGCACAACTTTCAGTACAAATAAATACAAAATAATAATACAACAATTCTTTGGCAAAAGAAAACTTTGCTGCTGTTTGTTTTTGTTTGTGATAAATTTATACAGATATTGAAATCTATTTGTAATATTTTTGTTTGGTTTTGGCACAAAAACGAATTCCTGATGAAATTCCAAAGTCAGTGCACACTTTTGATTGAATTGGCCGTTCGGCATTTGGTTTCTGTTTTGATGTCTGAAGTGAGTTTGATTAAAATTAAAGTTGAGTGGAGGTAAAAATTTAATCCCCCGCTTAAAACCACGAAAGCCAATTAGTCCGTAAGCTCACTTGTTGAGGTAAATGCAATAATTATAAATAGCAAAATGGCAAATAAGTGCATAAATAAAGATAAAGGCTAAAACGCATAAATAAGTTAAATTTTATGCACATAAAAAAGGGGAGAAAAATGTATTATTAAAAAAAATGGGACACAGCTGTCAATTGAATTTTGTTTTATAATTAAGTGCAATTTGTGTGTCGCTAATTGCAATAGTGATTCGGTGCTTCATTTGCAGCTAATTGTTTTTATGGCTGCTACGTGCCCATAAAAGTAGACTACGAAATATTTTTCACAAATAAAAACTTTCAAAGAACCGAAGCTGCTGATTCAATGCGCATTTAAGTGGAAATTATATTTAACTTAATTGTTTGTATTTTTTTTGTGTTTGCCTTGTTTGGTGTTAATGGAGTTGCTTAATTGCTTAAATTTAATATTTTCGTTGCTTAATTTTGCATGGAAAAATTTTTTCAATATTTTATGAAGTGAAAACTTGGGTGAGATTTAAGCTTAGTTTACTTTTTGATACAAAAAATTTACCTGATTTAACTTTCAAGAACAAAAATAAATTAATTAAATTACGTTTATAATTTATCAACGACCTTTCTAATGTTTTATTAGCTAGCGAGTTTAGCTGGCTTTCACATCTATGCATAATCTCTAGCACCAAAAATAACTTAGCAGAAAAGATAACTACAAGTTGGTTTGTGTTTGTTTTTTGCCTTAATTTTTTGCAATTCCCAACTGCTTAAAGTAATGATGGCATGGAGAGACAGACGGAACCAGCAGTCAGCACCGAAGTTTACTGATGAGGAAACTGGGAACTTTATGAAACAGTACTGTATAGGCAACCAGCTCTTTTTGGTGCATCAATGCATAAGTTGTTTACAGTTATGAACAAAAGCCATTTCAATAAAATTTTGATCAAATATTTTTTCATGCTTTTCTTTCTTTTTAAAGTTTTTAGCCTGACACTGCTAAGTGAGCAAGCTTTTGATCGAAAATAGCTTAAAAAAACCCTCTTCATTTTCAATATTTTTTTCCATCTTTTTCCAACCACAACATTATCGCATTGCCATAATAAACATCATTATTTTACCCCCAGCTCCTTTCCCATTTGCATTAATGTCACCCTTTTTAACTGCAAAATTAAACCATAATATATTTATGTATTAACAACAACATTTAGTTTGTTTTGTCAGAGATTTTTAATTAATCAGTGACACGTTTACATTTGCCTCACAAAATGCAAAATTGTTGACCACAATAAATAAATGTACGCTACGCGTATGTGTGCATTCAAGTTTGATTAATTAAACAACAATAAAAGCAGATAGCAGGCCAACTGATTTTTATATCAATTATCCAAATGTTTGCCCGCATTAATGTAATTAAAAAAACTTTCATTTGCTTTACTATTATGATTTGGCTGCTCATTAAAAAAACGAATAATGCTGCAGTGAGTCTTTAAAATGATTTGGTTTTTTTGATATATTTAATTGTGCGACTTAAGCTGAAAGTTTGTATCATTTTTTTTTTTTTGTGACTTTTATTAAGCAAAAATAAGCAGCTTGTCATAAAATGCAAGTCGACTGGTGCACACACACGCAAAAAGCTGCACACTTCCTGAATTATGAGCAGGCAAGAGCACACTGGGCTGAAATGGGATAAAGCAGAAAAATGGACTTATAGTCGCCGCTTTAGGTGTTTTAAACCAGGACAGAAAAATTTGTAGGAAATGCGTGCTTCAATTTGTAAAAATGGAAAAAGAATTGTGAGCCCAATATATTGCATATTACATATAAATTAAGAAAGATATAGGTATTGTTTCCAAAGGGAGACTTAAGTGGGCATTCCCCCCCCATTCCATTTCCCCCTGCAAGTCCCCCGGACCAGATAATATTTAAATTTAAAATTTTTTTTGTTGTTTTTGCTGTTAGTATTCATCGAGTAAAAGAATGTTACGCTCAATCATTGGTTATACACAATGATTAAAAACTGCTATAAACTTCTTTTCGTTTGCTTCTGATTTTGCCGTTGCTTCTGATAAAATCCAAAAGTCGCTTCCGAAGGCAAAGCAAAAAACGTTTTCTGAAAAGAGCGAAGCAGCAGAAACAGTCTGAGCTTCGCGATTTTTCTAAATTGGCCACAATCAAGAAAGAGGCGACAGACAAGCTCCTTGAGGATGCCACCCCAAGTTCGCTCTCTGGAGGCTCTAAGAGGCAGGTGCTAAACAAACCTGGGAAGCCCCCGGATTACACGCCAAGGAGTACGTTGTGGCAGCGTACTTGGATATCCAACAGGCATTTGACCGTGTCTGGCATGATGGCTTACTAGCCAAACTCAAGGGAACGCTCAATCCTCTGCTCTTCTTAATGGTCAGATCATTCCTAACTGACAGGACATTTAAAGTCGTCCAGGATGGCCTTGCATCCCAGAAGAAAAGGATTTGAACCCTGTACAGCCTGTTTACAGCAGATATGCATACTGCTCTGGACATACCCACAGGACCTCCTGATAGCAACCTTTGCCGATGACACGGCAATCATGCCACGTGACAGATGCGTCTATTCGGCAACAGACGCCTGCAAGAATACCTCAAGAGGTTTCAGAACTGGGCCTGTCTCTGGAATATATCTATCAACCCTGAAAAGTGTGTTAGTGTCACGCACACACTCAGAAGAGACAGTTGCCCCGGAGTCTTTCTACATATCACAAAACGGCCCATAAGTATCTGGAAGTGACCCTATACAAGAGGCTAACCTTCAAGCAGCATGCCGCCGAAATAGCAGTTAAGCTTCACAGCAAGGCGAAGATAATGAGTTGGCTACTCAGCGCCAATAATAAACTCTCGCTTAGGAACAAGGTCCTTATTTACAAGGTCATCCTGGCACCGATATGGAGGTATGGCATCCAGGTGCATGGCATCGCCGCGAAGACACAACTGAACAAAATTAGGGTATTTTAGGCCAAAATCTTCAGACGAATCACTGGAGCTGAGTGGCTTATTCGCACTCGAGACATTGAGAAAGAATGTGGCGTCTGCGCGGTACTTAGTCAAGGTGGCCTCTCATTCCAACAACCTTGCCAGACGTCAGGGCAAGGAGAAGGCTCCTCAGGGTCCACCCAACTGACCTTGCCAATAGAAGGATCTAGCGAACTTGCTCCCATATTCTTTTCACGTATTAAACATTTTAACAGTAAGTAACAGTAAGCTGTAAAAAATTAGTTTTAAGGTGCTAGTTTCACAAAAAATATGTCTTAAACATTAACAAAAAAAAAAAAAAATCTGCTTTCGATCAGGAGCGCAAGTCGGAGCTCCTGCTTGCGATCAAAAGCACAAGTCGGCGGAAGCGCCTTCTCGACTGTTTTCCGCACTTGCGTTTCGCATGCTACAACAACAAAAAATATGGCGCCAAAAGCAATGCTATGACGAGAGCGCAAGAGAGAATGGGAGAATTATTTTAAGCGTAGTTTGAGTTTGGCGCAAACTGCAGGGTGTCCTTTTTAAAATATTGAACAAAGTACAGTTAGATTATAATCTACCACACTTTTGCTGTATGATAGAAGGCATATAATCTGTATGAAAACTGATGCAAGATCCTTTTTGCAGTAGGCTAGAAGCGAAGAAGTCTGCACAACATGCAAACGTCCCTTCTAATGGCACGCATGCTGTACCCATGCTAATGGAAACTTAAATGCGAAATGGGACCCGAACGATTGACGATCGTTCGTTTTTTGCAAACATGTTCTTTTTGCCGTATGTTGGAAGGCATAAAATCTGCATGACATGCAATCGTCCCTTCTAATGGCACGCATTCAGCATGAAGCATTGCAGGTTTTTGCAACTACTTCTTAGTGGCAAAAGTTGTATACGAGATGTGCTTCAAGTCCGACTGGCTGCGCTCACACTCGCACTTATTCTCCCTTTCTCTCTTGCGCTCTTGTCATAGTATTGTTGTTGCATGTAAAACGCAAAAGAGGAAGACAGTCGCGAGCAGCTTTTGCCGTGACGGCGCTTCCGCCGACTTATGCTATTGTTCGGAAACAGCAGCTCCGACTTGCGCTCCTGATCGAAAGCAGAGGCAAGGCAATTTAGAAAAATCACGAAGTGGAGACTGTGCCTGCTGCTTCATTATTTTCAGAAAACGTTATTTGCTTCGCATTTGAAATCGACTTTTGGAATTTATTAGAAGCAAACGCTGAATCAAAAGCAAACGAAAAGAAGCTTATAGCAGTTTTTTATGGGCGTATAACCAATGATTGCTGATTTTCGACTTGCAATTTCTGATGATTCTCTGTTGAATGAGACCCTGTTGAGCCTGTTACTATAACCATTTATATGAGAATTTATGTAAATTTTGCAAATGAAGTAAGTATTTTTGGAGATTCGCTGACTTTCCTCAAGATTTGAGGCTTTATTCGTAGGTCTCAGGTCCCTTTAAAAGTATCGTAAAACTCCGAATATGTGTGTAGTCCTGTGCCCAGTGTGCCAAGAAAAGAAGGAAGCCAAGTCGAGTCAAGTCAACCAACTTGCCGCGCTGATTCCAAATGCATTCGGAGGGAGTTGTTGCTGCTGCTGCTGTTGCACACGGAAATGCTTCTCCTTTTTGGGTTTTTTATTTTTCTTGCGGTGGCGAAAAATACAGAAATGTTTATTTCATGTTTTACTCAGTCCGGGCACGTCGTTTGCCAGGTGGAGGATGGAGGATGCCCGACTGCGTGCTTCAAAAAAAAAAAACAAAAATGTTTCACTCATTTCACACAGACAGACACACTCAAGTGCGCTTAATCTTATTTATTTATGGCGCAGGGAAGCAGTGAAGCGGGGAAGGGCTACCTACCTGTCGTACTTATGCAGTTGTTGCTTACATAAGTACTTACGGCTTTTCACAATTGCAAGCTCCTATGTATTTACACATGAATCGACACACACACGCACACACATATCGATGGCACTTTAAGGGCTTTAAGACTGACCAAGAGACGAGATTCGGAAGTGGAAATGTAATCGAGTGTGTGCGACTTTTAAATGCACTCACAATTTTGTGGTTATCTGCCCAACCAAGTGGCATAATGGCTGTGAGATAGTAGTGTGTGCACACAAGAGTCAATAAGTGGGAATCTATTGAGCTTGCTGTTGGACATAAGTAGAAGATGAGAGCTTAGGTGACAGCTAAATGTAAATATTGTAACTAAAACTAATTGAAGTTGAATTTTTTAAGGCTTGAAGTATTAAAAAGGCAACTGCACTGAAGATTGGGTATGGAGAAGTTGTTGCTGATTGCCAGGACTGCATTTCGAAGACAACGCCCATACCTTTCCATGCGTAAGTCACCGCCTGGCCTACTATACCTCACTTATAGTGTATTTTTGTGCTAACCCCGAAATAAATTGACGTTACAGTTGAGCAAACTTTACCCTAGTATTTGCCCGTGTGCACTTTAAAACATTTGCATACGAATTGGCTACACCAGAGATAACAGAAGGGGGGGCAGGAGTCAGGGAAGGAGGCAGGGTACAAGGGAGCCAGGCTAGGGGGTTAGAGTGTCGACAGTTTTAAAAACTTACAGGCAATCAAAGTGTTAACAGCAGGGCTATAAAACTTTTGCCAAAAAATAAACTTTTGACTGCATGCGAGTCCCTCCTGACCCCCCCTCCAACTATCTACCCCGCTGCCTGTGTGCGTGTGCGTGTGTGGCTTTGGTATAATTTCAGCTATCGAACTGCGAACTGGTAATGAGTTTTGCAATTGGGAAAATCGTTGCATGAAATTAACACCTTTAATGCCAAATGACTGTGGATGCTCCATCATTATTAGAGGCAGGAACTGATGACACAAACACAAAGAGACACAAATATGCAAATGCGAATTAAATTTGAAATATCTTCCCCATAAATCAAAAATAAATCCATCAATATTTCAGTTAAATGAGCAAATCCTTTTCCTTCGCTTAAATTTAAGTCCTGGCATCCAATTTCTTGGGCCAAGTCAAACATTCAGTGACTTTCTTAAGCCGCTTTCCACGTGTTTAAGTTTTGTCTTGCGTTTGTGTTTACATGTGTTTGTGTTTGCTTTCCCCCCACTCCCCGCACATTTATTTGGTTAACCCAAAACTCCTCTTGCCTCTGAAACCCAACACAGATTTATTTGGTCAGGTTCAGTTGGGCTCAGGACCTCAGGCTAAATCAAGTCTAGACAAGCAAAGGCAGAGTTGTGCGTAGTGTTTCCATCCATTATCCATTCTCAGCTCTGGAACGATAATGGCTGCCAATTAGCAATTGTTTTTTTCACCGCTCGCAGCTTTAATTCAATTTTGCTAATGTCCACAAATTACGCATAGTTTTAAACACAAAAACGCACAAAAGAAGCTGGGATCAATAATTAAATTGTTTTTGCTAAAAGAAAAACCACAGCAAAAAATATGCATGCCTCCGGTTTATGTGCGGGTCTATTTGGGTTACTGGCAGCTGTCCAAATTGGGTTAACTCTGTGCGTTGTTGTTTTTGTTTCTGTTGATTTTTTAAAACTGGGTTATGACAAAATGTGAGCAGGGAAAATTGCATACAAATTTGATTTGACTTTTCATTTAAAGGATTTTGTTTGAGCAGCAAAATATTGAACAATTTAGACAAACTCACAAATTTTATGCTTACTAGTTTTGATCGGAGAGAGTAGCAATTATTATTTTATACGCTGTATGATAATAGTTATTTTAAAAAATGTGCCACCAGCACGAATCATAAATTACGAAAACTATTTGCAAGAAATCACGGTTTCTGCCAATACATTTATTAAAAACAAAAACATTTACGTACTCATTTTGTCTTTAATCTTCAGTTAACTTGTTTGCTTATGATGTAACGGCTGGATCGACTTGTATGTACATAGTATGAAAAGAAAGAAGAAAGAGAGTTAAAATATAGAGGATGTTGAGGAACCCAAGTCCAGTTCGAGGAAAGTAGCTGCCTCGATAGGATCGGTCCATAGTGTAATGGGTGTGATGTGAGAGTGGTGGGGTTCATAGGGCAGTTAAACAGATGAAGAAGTGTCGTGTGGCCACATTTTGGGCATGTGTCCGTGACTTCAGGATTAATCCTGGTCAGGTAACTATTGAGTTGCCTGCTCTTCCCTGATCGGAGTTGTGCAAGTGTGAATCTTGTGGTTCGTGGGAGGGTTGTCTCGCTTTTGTCAATAGGCGGTGGTCTGCCTCCGAGAATAACATTTTCGTGCAGAGCCTTGATGGTGTTTCTTGGTGCAGATCTCTGTTTCTTGGTGCAGATGGTCGGAATCCGACATCATGGAGCAGCCGGTGCAGGCCTCCGAATTTTGCACCGTTTGCCGCGTAGCTGATTAGTGATCTGCCAATCGCCTTGTTGGAGGTCACAATGGTTTTCTTGTCCTTTCCCTAGCAACTTCCTGCTATTGCTTTGAGGCCTTGCGTTTCTGGCCACGCCTTCTGCGTGTTTGGCGAAGACGTAGAGTGAGACAAACGTAACCCCCAGGATTTTGGGGTTGTTGAGGGTGGGAATACTCTGGCCATTAATATGGATATCGAGTTTTTGTTTGACCTCCTTGGCCCACGTGGTCAGAAGTGTGGCGGATGATTTATTGGCTGATACGGTTAGGTTCCTGACCGAGAAGAAGTTCTCCAAAATGGGCAAATAGCTATTCATCCTTTCTTCCAGGATCCTGGTGTCCTTTCCCGACGTAATTATTGTGCAGTCGGTGGCGTACGAATCTAATTTAACCTCTGCAAGCGGTGTTGGCAGGTTTGCAATGTAGAGGTTAAACAATAATGGTGATGAGGTACTCCTTATTTTTGTTTCCTGCTGCTTGACGTGGCTCCTCGAAATTCAACATGCGACTGCCTTCCTGAAATGTAGCTCAGCATCCATCTTTGCTCTGATGAAGGTCTTGGAGAAGAATAGTGTGGCTGAACATATCAAAGGCCTTTGATAGGTCGAGCGACACTATAATAGACCTTTCGTGTGATCTTTTGCTGTTTAAGCCTGTAGGGATGGTGGTGGCAAGCTCACAGACAGCTGTCGTGGTGCTGTGGCCTTTCCTGAAACCATGTTGGTGCTTGGCTGGGGTAAGGTGTTCCTTTAGGGTTGGTAGTAGAAGTGCTTCTAGTATTTTTATCACTGGGGACAGCAGTGTTATGGGTCTATATGACGAACCCTGATCTGCTGGCTTACCTGGTTTTAGTATGGGTACGATTTTGCCTGTCTTCCATATATCAGGCATTTCCAGTGTACTTACACATAGGTTAAAGGTCTGTGTTAGGTACTCAAGCCCTCTGGTGCCTCGCCAAGCCATCGGTTCCTATGGCCTTGGAATTTTTGGCATCTTTGATTTCCATGTCCACCTCTGAGGCTGGAAAAGTGATGTGGTCTTCATCAAGCGGCAGTTTACGTAGTGCTCTCTGCACTGCCCTTTTCCTCTTGTCAGCGGTTTCTGGGCGCATCACAAATTGGCGATTGAGCTCATTCTGTCTCCGAAGGACACCACGATCTTGTGGTGTTCTGTTGCACACTTTGTGATCGGATGCATTTGTGGCAGGTGAACAGTGCGGAGTGCTCGCGCAGGCTGTTAAGGCCCGAGCATCTTAGGTGACACGAATTGTTGCACGCGTAGCACAGGACTGAGTATACCCCTCTTGTAATCCTCTTGGTGCACACAGAACATGGGTACACTCTGGGCCCTGGGTTCCTCTCAACATCAGCGGCGCGGATAAGGAGAAGACTGAGCAAGCAGGCCGGTGTTGCTTGCTCAGACAGTGAAAAAATAAAGGATTGTGTGGGAAAATAATAGATAAGTTTGTACATACTTGTATCCCCTTATGCCGGGGGTCTTGGGCAGTGTAGTGAGCACTGCGTCGACTCCGGGACGTAGACCCGATTGCTTTATTGTTGTCGGCAGTGTGCTATCGATAAGAAGCACAAATTAAATCAACCTAGCAAAGAAATACTTTTACATCCAACACTATCAAGAAAATAAGCTAATATGGTTGCACTTCACGACCGTTCACCAGCACAATCTAACAAAATTTGTCGATTTTTGGTCATCGATTAATGCTGGTAAACGCAACTAATGAAATATTTATTTTGAGCGACTCATCAATGCCTACCATTTACTTTTTAAAGATTATTTCATATAAATCAGCGGCGGGCAGGAAATTTAATTTTGGGAGCAGTCAAACAACAACAGATAAAATCAAGCCTTATTAGCGATTCTCGAGTCGACAAACCAGACACTGCATGTATTTGTTTGTGCAGTCGTCTTGATCGCGTAACTCTGCACCAGTTTGGCTGAGTGAGTGTGTGCCGAGCTGGCGCCTTAAACCAAAACGCAATGGATTTGTTGATTTAACTCGCTTCGAAGCGGGGTAACTGTGTGCGGTCAAGCAAGGCAATTTTTTAAGCGACTGCTCGGCGCCAATTTGCCGAAAAATAACTCTGGGAGCAATGGGAGCAAGGGCATGCCCACTGCTGGTGTAAATGTTGCCCGCGGCTACGCTTTAGGTGGTACGCCCATACGCATCAATGTTGGTCCAATGTTTTCCATCATTTCGGCCGGTATCTCACCGATATCAGCTATAATGTTGTCTTCCAGGGCTGCAATTGTGGCTGGACTGTCCCTGTACACGAAAAACTTCTAGTAGCCCCACAAAGAATAGTCTTGTGGGGCAAATCACATGATCTTGGCGGCCAATGGAGAAGTTTAATTAATTGCTTAAGGCGAATTGTCGCCTTTTAATAGGTCCATGGTTTTGCGTGCCGTGTGGCACCTGGCACTTGGTACCGTCTTGTTGAATCCACATGTCAACCAAGTCCATTTCTTCCATTTTCGGCAAAAGAAGGCGGTAGTCATCGCACGGTACTTTGCTTCATTCACTGTAACGCTACGATTTTCATTATTTTTGAAAAAGTACGGTCCAATGATGCTGCCGGCATACAAAAAATTACAAACAGTAAATTTTTTAGGGTTCATTGGCAGCTCTTGCACTGCCTTACGAGCATCCTCTTCATACCAAACTCGGAAATTCTGTTTGCTTCGTCTGTTCTGCTTCGTCGCTGAAGACAAATTTTTGAATAATCTGTTCGGTGGGTCGATTATGACTAACATAAAATGAATGTAATTTGCGAAATTTGCAAAGCTTGAATAATTCTCACAGAGCACGAACAAGGATTTGCAAGCGTTGTTCGTTTGTTAGTCTATTCATGGTGAAATGGCAAACCTTACTGAGCACATTTGCGTTGCTAAATGTTACGATATTTGTATGAATATGTTTTCATGTTCTACAAAAGTTTTGTCAAAATTGGATAACATAAATTGGACTGCATATTACTAGTTTTTGTGAGAAAAGCTTTTTGTTTTCAATGGTAGCGTCTTTAAACTTGCAAGTAAAATATAATGGTCGTGAAAATAATGCCCCTACCCTAAATCATTTTTGGAATTGTGATAAAGCACAAAATACTTAGCGTAATTCAATTCCAGAACATCTCGGCACTTTTTTTGTTTCCCCTTCCAAAACCGAAAAAAAACTTGTTTAATAAATGTACTCGCACATGCCAAACGCTTATGAGGCCATCTAAACTGTGGCGACCGTGCTGCGTTTTCCGACCATTTTGCCTATTTCCTGCTGTTTGTTTAGCTGTATCAGCTGTATGACCTTGTGTGCTCACCACATCCGCCTCGCAGCCACCCAAACACCCGATAAAGGAAATAAACTTTTTTAATAACACCAAACTGTATTTATTTGGCTTCGCTCCCGATTTGCTCCCATTTGTTGTGTCTCTTTAATGCAGCTATATTCCATTTAATTTCTGTGCGCCGAGTTTATTTATGAGAAGCGTCTGCTAATTACGAGTACGCGAGTTTGCTTTTAATGAGCAGCAGTTAAAAGTCGGAACGAGCTTAATTGCGAGCTGCCTTTCATTAATAATTTTGCCTGTCTTGCCATTTCTCGCCACGCCTCGTTTGTGCAAGTTTTTAATGAAGTTTACTCGCAGCAGAATGTCCACCAAAGCCGTCCAATGTGGCGTATGCGTGATGCTAGGAATTCAATGACTGGTAATTCCTGCTCTTGGTTTGTTTTATTGTCACATTAAAAGCAGCCAAAAAAACGCTGATCGGACACAAAAATACTATGAAAGGCAAACAATTTGTATGGAGCCAGAGTTTAAAGCATTGGAGAAAATCTAAATTGCTTTTATTTATTAGTTATTTTGCTCAAATTTATTAGTTTGTGGCAAGTCATAGATTTATAGAGGCGAAATGATAAACTGATGCTTAGTGTTTCTACATATTTATGTTGCCTTATTTGACTAACATTGACTTTGTTGCTGGCTCATAAATTACACGAAATTGTAATCAATGTTTTGATGGCCCTTAAAGTTAGCATAACCCACCCGAATTTATGTGGAAATTATCACAGCTGAGCGCTTTTAACAGAGATATGTGAAGAGATGGATGATCAGTCCACTGTCTTAGCTCGTACTATTCTCAGAATCCTCTATTCATGCCTGAGATACGCAGGATAAAAGCTAAAGGATGTGCGGAAAGAACTGGTGACCCAAAGGAAGTGGAGTTAGCTTAAAAACCCCACCCGCCCCTGACTGGTGACTCTAAATGGCTTATCTTTTTCAACTGTTTCAGTGTGCGTTGTAGAAAAATGTGAAATTTTGAAATTAAATAAAAAAAACTTACTTTCCCTTGTTGTTTTTAAATTTTTTGTGTAATTCTCGTTCAAAGTCCTATACAATATGGGAAAGGATACGGGAAAGGATGCGGGAAAGTCTATAGATGTCTTGGTGGTTGGTTCGGCGAATATAGATTACATCACGTAAGCTTGCCATTTGTAAGCAGCCATTTGGTTTATAGACTCAATCCTCTTTATAGTTATGTAACAAACTTACCCAAAGCAGGAGAAACCGTGGAGGGTTTGTATATGGAAACCTGTTTCGGGGGCAAGGGAGCCAATCAATGTGTGGCAGCTGCCAAGCTGGGAGCCACCGCCGCCTTAGTGGCCAAGGTAGGCAAGGATGCCTCTGGCAATGATTATCTAAAGCATCTTAATAACCAAGGCGTCATTGTGGACTATGTGGAGCAGGTAGACGATTGTCCCACGGGAATGGCGGAGATTGCTGTGGCCGACGACGGGGAAAATCACGTTATAGTGGTGCCTGGCGCCAATGCTATGTTAACGGCCAAGGATATCAAGTGTTCCAAAAAGACAATCAAGGATGCCAAGGTACTGCTGTGCCAGCTGGAGGCGGATGTTAAGGCCACGTTGAGTGCATTGCGTCAGTGCAAGGGAGTCTCCATATTGAATGCGGCACCTTATAAGCAGGATATTCCTGAAGAACTGCTCACTGTACCCACAATTTTATGTGTAAATAAGTTGGAAGCAGCAAAACTTACCGACGTGGAGGAGATCAAGACACTGGAGGAGGCCAAGACGGCTGCTGAGGCTCTTCTGGATAAAGGTGTGAAGAGTGTGATTATTACCATGGGCGAGCAGGGTGCGGTGTATTTGTCAAAGGATAACAGGGACAACTGTCTGCATGTGCCGGCGGCAGAGGTGGACATAGTGGCAGACACTTCGGGGGCAGGTGATGCCTTTCTGGGCAGTCTGGCCTATCATATAGCAAGATTTCCCAACTTGCCCAGGGAAAATCATATCAGTGCGGCCAACACATGTGCGGCCTACTGCATAGAGCGCCGTGGCACCCAGCCCAGTTTTCCAGGACGAGATAAGGCTCAGAATGATCTGTGCCATTTGGTGCCCACTGTAAATGTGATAGCTACGAGTCCAGCTTCAGAAACGAATGAAAACGAAACCCAGGCAGCAGTTGCCCCACCTGTTCTACTTTCAAACGAACAGCAAGCGACAGAAAACGCAGGACCAGAAACCCAAACAGAGCAACCATTGGACAGCTCAGCCAAATCAGCTGCACCAATTGCTGGTGACACAAAGGAAGAACCTGCCGGTCAAGGCGAAGCACAAGCGGAAGATAATGCAAAATTAGAAAGCATTGATCAAGAAAAACCTGAAGAAGTTAAAAGTAAAGAAGTTGAAAAAGAAAAACCTGCAGAAGAAACAACAACGGCAGAAGCCGAACCAACTAAAAGGGATTCCCAGAAGGAAGAAAAAGCCGAAAAAGACATCCCCGAAGAAGAGAAACCCCCCGAAGAATCCTCAACTGCAGAATCAAAACCGTCTCAAAAGGAATCCAAGAAGAATATTTCCAAACAAGAAAAAGCTAAAGAAGATAAAAGCAAACAAAATGAAAAAGAAACAGCTGAAGAAGAGAAAAAACCCGAAGAAACCACAAATGCAGAATCTGTACCAGCTAAAACTTAATCCAAGAAACATATTCCCCAAAATGTTTGAAAAGAATTCTAAGCTGAAGCTTATGTAAAGTGAAATAGTGGTCAAATTATGTTTAATCAGACAAAAAAAAATAAAACCAAAAGATGCCAAAAAAAATCCGAGGAAATTAAGATAACTTTAGTTTTATTTATTCCTTACTAAATGAATACCAGGCGTCGCCCGGGTCCTTTGCTTTGCTAGAATATGATTCCTATGAAAGCGTTTATAAGCAAGTGGTTGCAAATCGGTATCAACCGTATTACATTGGGAAAACTACGAATTTCCAGCCAATGCACAAAATTTCCACAATTTTCATCGTTCGTCGTTTTGACTACGAATTTTTACGAGCGTTCGGGCGATTCCTCGGATGGGCTTTTTATACCCGTTACTCGTAGAATAAAAAGGGTATACTGAAGTCGTGCAAGTGTATGTAACAGGCAGAAGGAAGCATCTCATAAAGTATATATATTCTTGATCAGCATCAACAGCCGAGTCGATATAACTATGTCCGTCTGACCGTCTGTCCGTCTGTCTGTATGAACACCTAGATTTTGAAGACTAGAAGAGCTAGAGCCTCCAAATTTTGTATGTGGACTCCTATTGTCCCTACGCAGATCGCCTCCACAATAAAAAATGCTGAATAACTCCTACAATTTGGAACATATCAAGCAGTGTAGTGTTTGTGCCCAATATCTATAAAGGTTAAAAACGTTCATAACGGGTATATCGAAGTCGGGCTGGACCGACTTTAACTTACGCTCTCGTTTAAAATGGCCGGGTTACTCAGAGACCTTGTATCTCGACCAGAAGGCGGATGTACTATGAGACTACGGAGATAATGAGATGCTCAGACTGTTGCAAGGCGCACTACGAAACCAGAAATTGTCGCTCTCCAAGAGACGAATTTGGTATTAGGGATATTGAAGCGAACCTACACGTTTCATGAGGGACCAAATTGTCACTCATCAGAGATTTTGAGCCTGAAATGTCTATCCAAAGAGCAGCCTCTCCATGCCATCGACGGCAAAACTGGGAATTCCAAAGGGAGCCTGCGCGCAAAACACCCAAAAAGACAGTCATTCCCCTTTGTAAGTGTGTGGCCTCCATTGGACTTTGCACTCAGACATTTCAGGCTCAAGATCGCCGATGAGTGAGAATTTTGTCCCTCATGAAACGTGTCCGATCAACCTGGAGCCTCCTTTGTTGTGGTGTGTGCCTCTGTTTTAAGTTATGCCAATAGCATAACGAGACCTCGAGCCAGTAAAAAGTAAAAAGGTCATGAGTTTTTTGACAGCCAACTCATAGTTAACTGAAATGTTTTCCACCCATCTCGAATGAAATCTCGACAAGTGAAATTACAGCTTTTGTTTTCTCGTTTTAACAAAAACTGATTACAATTTGCGAACTTTTTTCATTTTGGGTGAAACAATTTAACACATTCCTCTCGTTGGCTTCTGCTTATACGAGAGTTAAATGCCGATTGGTACCGGTCGGCAGGTTTTCTACTTATTGTCACAGGAGACTCCTTCTTGTGCTGTACCAAAAGCTTGGCTTAGTCAGCGGCAGCCTGCTTGGAGGACTGCTGGGCGCTTCTTGAGAGCAAAGCATCTGAGGCTGCGCTGCAAGACCACGGGAATGATCTGACGCTGGATTTTGGTTTTCTTGAAGGTGGCCTTTTTAAAATCCTTGGCCGACAAGGGACGACGCACCACAAAGCAGCACACATCATCCTTTCTGCTCAGGTTGTACAGCTTGCGAATTTTGCTAGCACGCTTCGGGTCCAGAATAATTAATTTTAATGAATGTTTGACAGTTTTTTCAGTATTTTCTGCAAGTTATCTGGTCACACCGAAATTATAATCACAATCGGAATCAAAATCATTTTGCCTCCAGTGCAAAAATTAAGTAGCCCATTCAGACGTGCCCCCTTCAACGCTGTGAAATAGCCTAACCGTCTAAGCGGCCGCCCTGAAAATTTTTATTTATTTAATAAAAATTAGTCAAAATTCAGCTGGGTGTTGTTCGACGAAGCGGACCTGGAGCTGGACCGGTGGTGGATTTGGACCTGGACCTGTGGTGGCGAACTGGATCTGGACCCGGTGGTGGATCTGGACCACCTCACCTGGTGGTGGGTGGACCCAGTGGTGGATCTGGACCACCAAATTCGGTGGAGGATCTGAACCCACCCACCCGGTGGTGGATCTGGACATGGTAGGTGGATATGAACCGGTGGTGGATCTGACCCACCCCGGTGAGTAGGTCCTTGCAAGACCTCCCGGTAGTAGATCTGCACCTCCCGGTGGAGGATCTGGAACCGGTGGTGGATCTGGACCACCTGGTCAGCCGGTGGTGGACCTGAACCGGTGGTGGATTTGGACCTGAACCGATGGTGCACGTGGACCAGGAGGTGGCCATTGGGGTGGACCTGAACCGGTGTTCTTAAAACAATTTTTTCTGCTTTGAAGAAAATACCTTTCTATTATTAAGAAAAACTTGTCTCTATATTAGAAAAAAATTTCTTATTTTAGGAAAATAGTTTTTATGATTTAGAAAAAGATTCTTAGTTCTAAGAAAAGTAGCCCTTTGGTTAAGAAAAGCTTCCCCATAATATTTTGAAATTATTTTTCTAAACTTTAGGGTGAGTCGCCTTAGGACGGATTTCAAAGGCAGAATTTCTAATTTTAAGGGTTAATTTGGGACTTAATTTTTATGAGTGTATCCTTAAGTTGGGCGCTTTATTAAAACATTTTGAATTGTTTGATTTTTAAAGGGCCTAGCCGATAATTAAAATTTCCCCTCTTTTTTTTTATATGTGATAACCATCAAACAATTCACAAATTTTTTTTTTTTTTTCTAGGAGGGGGTTTGTTATGGTGGGGGGGTAAAATTTTTTTTTTTTGTTTTTTTTTTTTTTATTTCAGTGACACTTCTTAAAACCACGTTTTTAAAATGGTTCACACCTTTTCTCAAGTTCTACTAAACCGAATTGGATGATGTAGGGCTAATGGACGCAGAATAATGCTTCGTGAGGGGAAGTGACAGAATTGGATTATCGAATTAAGCAGCAGGAATTAAGTAGCAGGACCTCATATAATTGCAACCTCTTCTGAAGAGGCAAGATTAAAGAGCATTGAAAGCTTTAAGGAACCTTTGAACAGGGGCCAGGAACTGAAAGACTTTCCGTCAGAGGCAAAGGGTCCTTAACTGGCTTCAGTTGTCTGATTTTCCTCATGATAGTCTGGAGTAAATGCTCTTTCTTTTTTTAAAGAGCATAAATCTGAGCTGAAGAAGGTTGGCCAAGTCAAATAAAAAGTCTTGTTAGAGGATGAAAGTGTACCAGGTCGGGTAGTTAGGTAGGTATTAAGTAGGGCACCTTCGGTAGCGGATAATTACAGTTTGTAGCCGTCAATGCTATCAAGAAAAATTTGAATTTCTCCCATCCCACTCACCAATGACAATAAATTAGGATCTAAGTTTGGTAAACTTTTTGATTTTGTAACGTCATTTGTCATTCGATAGCTAAATCTATCGATGGCAACACGATTCTTTTTTAAGATGAAACAGACGAACCCAAGTAGGCTTTGATTTTACCAAATGTCATTTGCTTCAACGAAAAATAAATTCACTCTATTTTATGAAGTCAAGCTGAAAAGGTTGCAAAATTTCAACTTAAGGTAAGTCCGAAAAAAAACATAAGAATTTACTTATAATGTTGAATTTGTATTGTTATAGGAGCATGGCCGTAAGACGCAGTAAGCGACTCATAAAAAAAAGAAGGATGACGCTTGCAAGTTAGCTGCAATTGCTGCCCATGAAAAGGAAATAAAGAGTGTAAAAAGAGTTACTAGAAAACTGCGAACGGAGATGGCAGTGTCAATGAAGGATGCATCTAGCCAAACAGAGGACAATCAATTCATAGAGGTTGGAAGCGACGTAGAGGCTCATCCTTCACCATCTTCCGGTTCTAGTTCGACAATTTTCTTTGTTCGCTGGTTTCAAGCACTTATAAATTATATAAAACCATAAAAGAAACAGCCTACTGCGTCTTTTGATTTTTTGTGGCATTTCAAGGTCATCTTTAATGTCAGTCTGTAAACCAGAGGCAGGCAAATGTTAAGTATACCTCCGTATACCCCAAAAATTTGGAAACAACATTTCATCGATGGACCGCGAATTATGAAGAGTTTACGTGCTGAAATCTATTGGCAGTCGTCCATGGTTTTTCTTCAAATGAATTTTGAAATTTTGCACTTTTGCCCTTATAAAATATATTTAATCGCATATGCTTTTCGAACTACTATATGTTATTGATTTGAAAGAATTTTTGGGGTATACAGAGGTATACTTAGCATTTACAATAAAAACGATAGATTTTCGTTCAATAGTTACATCAAATTTAATTCAGATTTAAAACCATTTAAAAAAAAAGTTCTTCCAAGAATTCGAAGATGGAGGAGGAGGAGCCTCCTCTTCGTTTAAAATCTCCTCGTCCTGGTTGTCCGGTACAAACTGCGTCTGTGTACACGCGTCCTTCATTACGATTCGTTTGCGACTTTTTGTCGCCTTGCGCACTTTGCCTGCTGCCTGTTTTTTTTCTGGCTGAATCTTTGCAGCCACTCTGGTTGCCTGTTCCCTTTTCAGTTTGAGCCGTAGGCTGCGTCTTGGAGCCATAATACTGGAATATAAAAATGCAACCTTATTTGTATTATTAATAAATATTATTAATATATTTTTTATTTTCAGACTTACGTTGAATGTGTGGTGTCAGCCAAAGGAGTGAAAATAATTTTTTGGTGAAAGCAGAAGAATGACATTTGGAAAATCAAAGCCTACTTGTGTCTGTCTGTTGCTTGCTAAGAAGAAATTGAAAAAGTTCCACCACTATTTAGAGATGCGACGCCGGCGAATCTCGTGCCAAGAGTAAGACCAAATTGTAAAAATTTAAAAAAATTGATCAAATTTGTTTACTACTGGGAGTGTTCAGCAGCATAAATCAATCATCAATAAAAAAAATTTGATTGACTTCCTGAACATTTTAATGGAATTTTTGAAAATCTTAGTAAGTGTGTAAAGGTATTGTTTTAATTTTAAATGACAGCTTAGACTTTTTTTTTTTAAATCAGCAGCACATTAAGGCGCAAGCGGATGGCTGGAGTGCAAAAGCAGCCAAAGCAACCAAAAAAATGGTCATTGAAGCCAATGCTGTCCGTTCGGAAAAACACCGAAAAATGTCAGCTACTCTGGAAGAAGCCAACAAGTTGCTTGCAGAGAGCAATCATATTCAAGCGCAACGATTAAAATCCAATATAGGTAGATTAGGTTTGGTTAGATCAAATAGGCCGTTTGGCTCATTGCAATGCCTAACAATGGATTAAGAGGGGAAATGGTGGTAAAGAAAGGAGAGTCTTCTATTTAAACCAGGGAAAAAAAGACAATCACATTTTAGCAACTCACAGCGCAGCGGCGCTTGTACAGCTTATGCTCTGCGTGTGCGACTGCGCTGCTTTTGAGAGTATGCCTATGCCCAGTAGATATCGACGTGCCGGCCTCCGGCATTGGCCAGACCCCCCGGCAAGAATGTATAGATAAAATATAATAGAATATTTGGTGTCCGAAACTTTTCGGAATGTTAAAGTGATCACCCACAGTCACGAAAGACACTTGTTTGCCTGAAACCTAATTGTAAACATCAGTTTCTGTTTCAGAGCTGCATGGGAAATTGGCTTTTCAAGGAAAGCCGCCTTTAGTGTGATAATGTGATCACGCGAAAGACTGCGAACGTAAGGTGTAGTAAACGATTTGTTTTAATGGTAACAAGCTAAGATTACCTGAAAAGTTGCTTGGGACATTCTGCACCATAAGTTGAGTGTGCGCGACAGCTGGTGTTTGACAAGGCGCTTCTTCAAATTTTTCTCTTCTACCATTGCCAGGACAGACTCCAAAGTTTTGCAGTTGATTACTTGATTTTCATTCGAAGACACGCCGCCCGCAAATTCAGTTACATGCTTTTCTATTTCTAATATTTTATTTATTCATTTTTGAAAGTTATGAGCTATCGATAAAAAATCAGACTAGTCCGGCATAAAAATTTTTTGATGGAGACTCATCCATCACAGCGAACAAAAATCGAACTGGATCCATCGGTTATTTGTCATCGACTTATGCTGCTGGCATGGTTATGATTATGCCCAGGTACCTGAGAGTGGGGCTTGTGGTTGACTAAGTCCTTGAGCCTAAGCCTCGGTGTGGTCCAATGGTCTAATGTCTATTGGATATAAACGGTAATTCCTTTATGTACAGGGTCTAAAATACTAGAATCTGGGATACACCCGCATATTATTATTGAACGAATCTGCACGTTGCAAGTAATTGTTCCCATCATGGGCTTTGGTTAATTCCTGGCCCTTGTATATCTCCAGCAGTCTTTCTTTCATTTCAAGAACAAAACGGAAAAAGCTTCAGAATTTTATGTTCTGGAACCAAAAACATTTTGTACAAATTTGATGTATTTCCAAACTGATAATTTGACAAACTGGCAAATTGGCAAGCATACTCACTGACAAGCTGGCAAACTTAAACAATGAAAACTGGCAAATACACAAATTGGTAAGTTGGAAAATTTCTTAAACTGACAAAATGTCGAATTGGTAAACTGACATCTGCGAAACTGCCGAATTGTCAAACTGACAAACTGAAAAACTGACCAACTGGCAAACATACAAACTGACTAACTGTTGAATTGGCAGACAGACAATCTATCAAACTGGCAAACTTACAAAGTGGCAAACTTGCGAATTGTCAAACTGACAAACTGGCAAACATACACAATCTGTCAAACTGGGCAAAAAAATTTACCAAGTATTTCGGTATTGGTATTACCTGAAAAATGAATTTAGTACTTAAAGAAGCGTGCCTATTCGAGACTATATTTCCAGATTTGCTTAACAAAAGTTCCGACTTAATAAGGGATGCATAAACAATGCATTTCTTCGAATTCCTGTCCATAATTCGGAAAATTAAAATCAGCTTGTTTACAAATCTATCCAGATTACATAAAGAGCATATAAACTTTCCAATACTCCAGAGAGCAAACTGAGTAGAAATATGGCTGTACTTTTATTAAGGCATCGTCGTAGGAAGTGTAACTTTTTTGTCTTTTTGTCATCCGTAATTGACACCAAAAACCTAAGAAACAGTTCGAGGTTAGTTATCCTACAACAGAATAGTAAACAAGTTTGATAAATTTTTTTAAATTTTTACAATTTGGTCTTACTCTTGGCACGAGATTCGTCGACGTCGCATCTCCAAATAGTGGTGGAACTTTTTCAATTTCTTCTTAGCAAGCAACAGACAGACACAAGTAGGCTTTGATTTTCCAAATGTCATTCTACTGCTTTCACCGAAAAATTATTTTCACTCCGGCTGACACCACACATTCAACGTAAGTCTGAAAATAAAAAATATATTAATAATATTTATTAAACATACATATAAAGTTGCATTTTTATATTCCAGTATTATGGCTCCAAGACGCAGCCTACGGCTTAAAATAAAGAGGAAACAGGCAACCAGAGTGGCTGCAAAGATTCAGCCAGGAAAAAAACAGGCAGCAGGCAAAGTGCGCAAGGCGACAAAAAGTCGCAAACGAATCGTAATGAAGGACGCGTGTACACAGACGCAGTTTGTACCGGACAACCAGGACGAGGACATTTTAAATGAAGAGGTGGCTCCTCCTCCATCTTCGAATTCTTGGAAGAACTTTTTTAAGACTTTATTAAATTTAGAGTAACTATTGAACGAAAATCTTTTCAAGAAAAACTATCGTTTTTATTGTAAATGTTAAGTATACCTCCGTATACCCCAAAAATTACTTTAAATCAATAACATAGTTTCGAAAAGCATATGCGATTAAAAATATTTTATAAGGGCAAAAGTGCAAAATTTCAAAATTCATTTGAAGAAAAACCGTCAATAGATTTCTGCACGTAAACTCTTCATAATTCGCAGTCCATCGTTGAAATTTAACATTAAGCGTTTTTTCTTATTCCTGAACCTTTTGTAGTCCATTATTATTGAGAGGCTGATTTAAAGGAGGCATCACTAGTACTAAATAGAATCGGACAATGTTGCAAAGAACTGTATTTTTAAGCATCAATAGGCATTCTTTTACAGTATGTGTTGATTGTCTGCTATGACAACCAAATACAATTTGCCACAAAGATTCCTTTTCTGCTTTCATTTTTAGAATAATGCAGCTGAAGGCCAACGAAAGCTGCAAGAAGCTTGCATGTGAGTATGTAAAAGCCAGAAGAAAGCATCAACAGCCGAATCGATTTAGCCATGTTCATCTGTCAGTCCGTCTGTCATTCCGTATGAACAAACAGATCTCTGAGACGGTAAGGAGATGAGGTTTGACATGTATGGGACATTTGTTTCTTATACTTGCAAGCAGATCAATTTTTGCGACGCCCCCTCCGGCCCTCGCAATTTCAAAAAATCCTCATTTCTCTGACAGTCTCCGTCAAACGAATGCAGCAAGAAAGAACAGATGAGAAAAGGGCAGGAGCTTTTCGAAATCAACAGCAACAATTGGGACGGAGACAAGCGCGTCGAGTACTTTTAAGCACACGCCGAAGAATTGACCGGTAGCGTCAACAAGTCCATGGAGCATTTACATCTGCTTCGTTCTTCGTCTCGCGTTCTAGAATGAGCAAGATATCATCCAAAAGTGCTATAGATTAAGAAGGTTCGAATTGTCATGCGCTCAAATTCAAAAAGAAGTAAGAAAGTCAGTCAAGCCCGACTATAAAATACTCTGTACCAACGGAGGTGAATGCTTAGTGTGACTTAAAATCAGGGGCACATTTTGGCATTGGTATGTGTGCGCACCCACAAAAGTCTGACTCTCTCTGACACTCAGTGATGATTGAAGTTGAGAGCAGCACAAAATCTTATTCACTTTGCTCTACGACGAGCTGCTGCTTTTGAGAGCTTGCCTATGCCCTGCACATTGCGCCGTGCTGGCCTCTGATTGAGATGCTGCAGATGTAACTGAAAACAGCGCTGCTTTCTGCTCTGCTGCAACGAAGTTTCTTTTGCTTATAACTTGACTATCTGTTATTCGATCTTTGTCAATTCTTGGGTGGATCGATAAAGAATCTCGATTACAAAATATGACATAATTTCTAAGTTGCGGGGGGCGGGAAAGGGCGTGGAAAATATGAAAAATTAACTGGATCTGCTGCAGTTATTTGAAGCTTTTGTCCCATACCTGTCAATACTTTTACCATCTCTGAGATCTGTTTGTACGGATTCACCAAATTCACCAAAATATTTACTAGAATCAACTTATATGGCCGAACAACTTTTGCCAGGCCAGCTAGTTATTTATAACTATGCTGATTCGTTGGAATAAATGTAAGATGCTCCAGCAGATGGGATTTCGATTAGGACACTGCGTTCCTTCTATTAAAATGGTAAAGGTTTTGGGTTGCTTTTTAAGATCTTTCAGCTACAGATGTCCACTTTTATTGAAAAAGTCTGCTGCTTTGCAAAGCACTGTCGCCCTTAATTATTGCGTTTGTGTGTTTAATTGAACTATCCATGAGCTTCCCAAGGCGATGAAATCTTCCTCTTAGGCGGAAGAGCCAACTCTTTTCTTCTTTCTTTTCTCTAATGAACTGGCCAGTCGAAAATCTGTCTTTTCTTTAAAAGGATATCAACTGGAAGAATAGCAATCTTATCTTCCAAGCCACAATTGATTTCGGATTCGCCAACACTTAAAATTGAGCAGCGTTGCTGATTGAGTTTTTATGTTAATGCCTTCATGGGTGAAGTCCACCTTTGGGAGTGAGTCGAATAACATAATCGCAAATAACCAAAACCGAAAAAACCTCATCACTGATTGTAAACCAAACCAATTAAATTACAAAATCCAACGAAAATTAATATCGTAATTTCAAATCAAATGTGCCGTGTCTTAATCTATCTAATTGGATCTATAACAAAACTACATCCCAAACTCAGTTCGGCTTAGGCCACATTCCTGCAGACTCATAAACCAAGTGTGCGCACATTTTGTGGTGGAAATAAATTTCCAGAACACATTTACACAGATGTTTCGTCTATATTTCGCCCGCCCACTGTGTGTTAAGTGGCCCAGCCTAAAAGCATGCTAAACTTTTTGCGGAAATGACATGAGTTCCGATTCCCTGACAGTGTGAGCGCGCGCTTAACTGACCAAAAACGACCGAAGCAGACCTTCGGGGCAACCAAACACACAACGGACAGCAATAATAATGGCCCAAACAACAAGGAGCCACATGGTCAGTGGGCTAGTTGTGCCAACAATTCACTTCCTTTGCCTGGCAAATCGAGGCTGGCAGGCAGGCAGGCAACTCTTGCTTCGCGTCACTTGGCTTATGAATGTTTTTGCATAATAAAGATTGTTTTTTTGCATTTTTGTGGATAAGCAAAGCCTTTAAATTGGCTGGAAATAAATTTAATTTAAATCGTTTGAGGCTATTTGAGCAAACAAAACAAACACAAAGCAGCTATCTATGCTGCTGCTGCTGCTGATGACGTTTCATTTGTTTAAGTGAAATTTATTAGGCAACAACTGCAGCTGCTCAACTCACGCCAAGTGCAGGAAAACAAAGTTAAATTGCAGACAAGATAAGTTTAAATGGCAGAGCAACATGGTTGCGCAACTTGAGAGCTTCAATACCACTTGAAATAGTCAGTCATCAATCAATGAATTTTCCAAATTTAACACTCACTTTACACACTTGCTGCCCAAATCGAATCTCGCATACTTCAACAATTTATGGCTGCCTCCTTTTTCACCACAATAATTGAATTATGAAATACCACAATTGTGCGTTCCACACTGCCTCTCCTTCTTCAATACATTTTAATGGTTTTACTCCACATTCCAGCAAATTGAATAAGGTTAAGGTTCCGGAATGTTGTCCCCTTTCCAAAAGATTACCCACCCCCGCTTTTAAGAGCTGCCGCAACCTTTGAAACTCACTCAACTGTTGCGGCATATAAAGTTATTGTAGAAGGCGAAAAGTTTTGTGCCAAAGACTTGCGGCAATTTGTCTAAAAGCGGCCATAACATTTAACTGAGACACTGTGAAGGTGTTGGTCTCATCATCGGCGTCATCATCAGGATTCGACGGGCAGCCTGTGGCATCAACATTTTGTGTAGTTACTCTAACACACCCACAAATCCAATTGAAAACCTTTTTTTATATGCTTTGCTAGTGGAAAATCCATTTAATAACCAACATAAATTTATTGAAAGAAGCTTTACGAGTTGTGAGGACCTCGCAGGAAGCCGGAGTCAAGAGTGAAACTTACGCGCATGAACACTATGTAAATGTGTGTAGGGCCAAGGAAAGCTAAGAGGAAAGCGAGTCTTGCCTTACCATAACATGTACGAGGAGAGCTTAAACAGTTGCAAAACTCATCGCAAAATATTCCATTAGTTTTAAATATTTGCCTTATATATATAAAATGGTTCTGTTATTTAGGGACGATTTCACATCTTCCTGATAGCTGCTATGTGTCAGATAAACTGAAAATTTACTCTGCTATATGTTACTTTATGTGACAGACAGTGCTATTTAGAAGATGTGAAATCGGCACTTCGAAAGTTTTCGAAAGTTTTTCTTATGAATTAAAAAAAAGATTGTTTTAAGAACTAGAAAAACTATTTAAACCGGTTGTTTATATATAAACATGATAATCCCAAAACCGGCAAGGATTTTGTAAAAATATGGAAAAAGTAAAAAAATACGAGATAAAATAAATCGTCTTTTTCTTAGATATTACAAAATTTCATTCCAAATTGGTGTCAAAGCAGTTGGAATTTGTACGAGACACTCATGGTGCTTTTATCTTTGCGGGACGCCAGCTCGTTTTTTATCGTGTTCTGACCGATAATATTTAGTCGACGTCTATCTTTTCTAAAACTCCAGCACAATATGGTCGCTATCATGGTTACCGTTAGAACTTCGTAGTCAGAAAGTCTGGTATTCTTTTTTGCCCCTCTTCCCCAACCAAAACAAGTAAGCTCGATGGTTAGCCTACTCGAGGACACGCCTCGAATGCCAATCTAATAGGAAATTAAACACTTTTAAATGGAATTTGCATGTCTGAGTGAATCATATGAATTCGTGCCAGGTGGTGGGTTTAAGTTTCGAAGTAAAATAACCGGAGATTCAGCTTGTAGTCGAAAAAGGTGCCTGACTAATCCAGCTAGTTCTAAAACTGTTTGAAATCACTAGGCAACAAGGTCCAGTATATTGAAGGGTTGGTGCTGATTATAAGTAGATGATTTTTGTGTGCTGAGCACGTATCTGTTTTCGAAAAAGGTCCATCACTTCTAGATTTATGGTAATTCGAGCTTAAAGTTGCCAAAAGTGCATATTTTGACACTTTTTATTAACGTTTTGTGGGGTCCCAAAAATCTAGACGCGATGGATCATTTCCGAAAACAGCCTCGTGTTCAGCACATAAAAATTATCTGAAAGCACCACCAACCCTTCAAGATACTAAAAAATAAAAAAGACAGTTGGTCAAGCCCGACTATAACATACTCTGTACCTGTCAAGTGCTACCCATCACAGTTGCGACCGTTGCTGCCCATAATTCTTTGTTTTCCTTATAACTCAAACATTGTTCATCCGATTGAAAATTCCTTTAAAATTCCTTCAGCGGATCGATAAAGAATCCCGAATACTAAATATGCCCAGAAGGTTCAAACCCTCTATCTATAAAACTGTGGGAGATATGACGTTTTTTCGATATAGCGGGGGCGGGAGGGGGCGTGGCCAAAATTGATAATAAACTTGATCTGCCTGCAAGTATAAGAAACATATGTGCCATACATGTCAAACCTCTATCTCGTACGATCTCTGTGATCTGTTTGTTCATACGGAAAGACAGACAGACATACGGGCTTAGGTACGGTACAGAGTATAAAAGGTCTATTTTTGTTGTGTAATTTACGGCTTTATTGGCATCGCAAACTGAATCGATCGATTTGTGCGATACCCGCCTGACAACGACTGTTGTATCTTGAAGCTTAAATCGTCAACGTCCAATGGGAAAACGGCTCTTTCTGTCAGACACGCATGATGTATGTATTGTGTGCGTACATTGGGAAATACGCAGTTAATGGGCAATTTTATGCATTTAGTATTTTCATGGACTCTAACTATTTTATCGCCGATACGAGGTGTGTTCAAAAAGTATCGCGAATTTTGTGTTTTTTCAAAAATTATTTATTTATTCATGAATATCTTTTTTGTCCCCTTCAAAGTAATCCCCATAAGATATTATACACTTGTGCCAACGGTTTTTCCAATCTTCGAAGCACTTCAAAAAATCATTTTTTTTTTATCTTGTTCAGCTCCTCCTTCGATGCCGTCTTTATCTCGTCAAGCGTGGCGTAACGTCGTCCTTTCATGGGCCTCTTCAGTTTAGGGAACAAGAAAAAGTCATAGGGGGCCAGATCTGGGGAATACGGTGGCTGCGGCATCATCAGTGTGTTGTTTTTGGCCAAAAAGTCGCGCACAAGCAACGATGTGTGAGCAGGGGCGTTATCGCGTTACCACAAATCCGGGCGTTTCTGGCGGATTGCTTCGCGAAAATTGCGCATAACTTGCAGGTAATATTCCTTATTGACCGTTCTTCCCTGTGGCAAGAACTCATGATGCACCACGCCCCTGCAATCGAAGAAAACTGTCAGCAAAACTTTCACATTCGACCGAACTTGGCGCGCTTTTTTCGGTCTTGGTTCGTGCGGCAGCTTCCATTGAGATGATTGAGCTTTGGTTTCCACGTCATAACCTTAAACCCACGATTCGTCACCAGTTATGACCCTCTGGAGCAAATTTGGGTCGTCGCGGACAGAGTTTAACATCTCATTAGCAATGTTCATGCGATGTTGTTTTTGGTCGCAATTGAGCAATTTTGGTACGAATTTCGCGGCGACCCGTCTCATGCCCAAATCATTGATAAAAATCGAATGGCACAAGCCAATCGATATGTTTAGGTCCTCAGCAACTTCTCTAACGGTGATTCGACGATTGGCCAATACCATTTTCTCCACTTCATTAATTTTTTCGTCTGTTTTTGAAGTGCTCGGGCGTCCGGCACGCTCTTCGTCGTTCACATCTTCTCGGCCTTCTGAGAACATTTTGTACCACCGATAAACGTTGCTTCGGTCCGAGGTAGCTTCTCCGTATGCCACAGTCAACATTCGGAATGCATCCGCGCACTTAATTTCGTTTTTCACACAAAATTTGATACAGGTTCTTTGATCCATTTTTTTGAATAGGTAAATATCGAAGACGATCCAAAACACGTGCAAGCAAAGCAGCGTTCAACAATTAAGTGAACATTCAAAATGGCCGAGCTTGTCGGCATAAGTGAGAGACATGAGTACCAACATAACGCCACAAAAAAATCGAAATTCGAATATACGTAACCCGCGAAAATTCAAAATTCGCGATACTTTTTGAACACACCTCGTAAGTTAGTATAGAAATAGACATTCAAGAATATGTCTGTTAACACCAGAGGTTGCAACAACCGCACATTGACAAAGAGGGATGAAAGCAACCTTTAACAACTCTCACTGTTTTTTTTTTTGTCGTGAGAGAGAAACACATATGTTTTTGATTTTTTCGCTCTTGGTCTTTTGCCGACCGTGTGGGATAGACCGCTTGCCGAAAAGTTCTTTTCTGTGTGTATGTTTGTGTGTGAGGTCAATCAGTACGTGCTTACATCTTATACATTTCGTGCATAAATACGTATGCATGCACAACAACAAATCTTTTGTCTATGCATTCGCTCTTTCAGTCTCTCTCACACTGATACTCTCCGCTCGCACCAGAGACTGCTCTCGCAACCTTTTCACAATAACATTTTGATGTGAGGGGCTTTGAATAAGTCACACTTTGGGACCGCTTGACTAAAATGGTCCTGTTATTTGGTTGATGTCAGACCGACCAGCCTGAGTGTACAACAAAGACGCTTAGCAGCGTGCGCAAAAGCAGCACACAATCGGCTGAGAGTTATTTGCGTGCTATGGTTAACACCTTACTAAATGTCATAGTAGAAGTCACTGAGGGGGCCACGCTATTCTCGATTCCGATTGAGCCTTTATCAAAGTAAATAACGAGTCGAATGAGATGATTACTTACTGCCTAAGTAACATGGTTAGCAGTTGATTGCCTTACTCTGAACTCAGCACATCACATAAGATAGAGAGCCTCCCTACAAATGAAAGGCACATTTTCCAGCGACGCCTTTGTCTATAGGGTTACCAGATGCTTTTTATATGCTGGTCACGCCACTCAGAAAATGTATGACAATTTCTTAACCTTAATTCCGGAGAAAGGAAGGATTGGGAGCCAGATAGGGAGCCTTTCGATAAGGAGAACAAGATTATATACCTGGTTCAAAAACGGAAGAGGGCACAAGAACGGATATCTTCTCTAAATAGCTCTCATCGCGTCCTACAGACGGACATTTTAAGACAGAGATCTATGAAGACTAAGTCCCTCAGTGAATCATTTCAATTGGGAAAGTTGGTAAAATGATTTTATCAAATTATGAGCTTATTTGTTGAGCGAGTTTTTGGGATTGGAGCACCTTTTAAGGGCTAGAAAGCGAACCTTACTTTGCAAATTCGTCTTTTGGAGGTAATAAACAAATTTTTTCACATTTTCCAGAGTCTTTCAAATTGGATAAGGAACTTTATAATATGTCTCCACTAAACAGAATATTTTTGAATCGAAATATGTCTATTTGGGTGTGCTATTCAAGAGAAGCTATCAAAACCTATCTAAATAAAGGGTCGGCAACGGGAGCAGAGAAGCTGCCATTAGCAACTGAGAAATTATTCTTATCCCTTTTCAGAAAAAAGATCATTAAACTCACAAATGTCGATGTGCTCCACAAATTGACAACTTTTCACTGCGACAGTTCTAAATTCAAACTCAACTGGGAAAAAGAATTTGTTTAAGGGATCAATTATTTCATAACAATGACTACACCCCTCGTTCTCTTCACCATTGGCTCATTTTGATGCTGATTTACCCAAACAACTTTCGATGTGTCCTTGGCTAAAAGTGTAATTGAATAGAAATATGCCTCCATCTGATAAATAATACGTTGTATCCACTTGTGCCTACAACTGAGTGTTTCTGTGTGTGTGGTTGGTCATAAAAACTAATAAACTTGCCATAAAATAGTGGCACACTAGACACGTTTCGCCAGGACCAAAAACATTTGGCCACAGTGTGTGAAAAGAAAATTATGTGTAATTGCATTTTATTGCCATAAATAAAAGTTTGAACGAGCGGCGCGCCCAGCTCCTTCAACGCCTCAACTCTGGACCGGCATTCTTCATCTCAATTAGGAAACAGTTGCAGTTTGTAGTGGAAATATTTAAGCAATTTCCACCAGATTTCTTAATTAAAAACTTGCTGCGTCTTCGTCTTCGTCTTGAGTCTCTCGCTTTTCTCGCTTCTCTCGCTGAGGTGTCAGCAACAATGAAAATATTTTCTGCTTACCCGTAAAGTGTTTCTCTTATTCTCTCCCCTTTTTGGCACATTTTTCTTCATTTACTTTGCAGCGAAATCTACGAAATTTCATTTGCAGTTATGTTGCCATTTTCCTCTGTAAACCGTGGCACACGTCGAGGCTTTGGCCTAAAATATTTGCCAAGCGCTTGAGTTTGGACGCACAGTCAAACAATTTGCTTGCTTTCGGACCCGAAGAACCAAAGTATGTGCATAGAGTCCTGAGTTATTAAGGCGGCACCGGTGGGTTCTTCTTCTATTTTTTTTTTAATGCCATTTTACAGACTTCAATTTGGCAAAGAGTGTGTGTGCGTGTGTTTGTGTGTGTGCCTAATGCCCGTCGACGTTGTCCGTTCAACAATTTGTGCACGCTTCACTTGTTTGGTTGAAAAGTTGAAAAATTGTATTGCATATTTTTAGGCAACAAACTTTATGTCCCCCCAGTAGGACAAAGTTTTATTTGAGAACATTGCAGCTTAGTTTATACTCTAACCGTAGAATAAAGACCCACCTGACATAATAAGATGACACAATTGTCAAAAAAATAAGCCAAAAATAGGAAAATACATTTACCAAAACTTTCGAATTTTGCCATAAAAATTAAGAAAAGTTTGCGATAAAATGTCAGCGGATGGTATTGGTAGGGCGACTTTTAATTAAGTATAATGTAGTCGTTGTCTTACATGCTTGCACCTTGAAGCATTAGCTTTTCATATGGGCAATAAATAATCGAACCCCAGGGCTGAAAAGACACTTAAGTCTAAGGACAAGGTTTCAAATGAAAATCAGGAAAATTCATAAGTTTAAGGTTTACAAGGCTTTGCTGTTTGAGCAGGAGGAGAAGAGCATGAGGTTTCGGGACAGATCAGTCGCTGCAGGCGCATTAAGCGTGACTACCCAGGGCAGCTAACACTTGCACTGAAAGTTGAGGGCCCCATCAAGGATCTTAACAAAAATAAGGCCTCTGGCAAACATAACATTACACTCAGAGAAAATACCAAGAAGATTTTTGGTTCCCCGCGCTTCCCTCGTTTTGGAGCCGAGAAGACTTCTTCTTTAAAAAAAAGAAGAAAAATACTAAAACCAAGAAGAATTCGTACTCTCCGATTCGTTCTTCATTTCACTGGGTGTACCAATAGCGTCATAAAAGCACTCCCATTAAATGTCTGATGCGGCATAGCAGCTGGGCCACTTTTCAAGTGCCCGTTTGAAGTGTATTCATACCATCCCCGATCAGCCATCTGTTTCCAGTAGCAAACATTTTTGAGAAGTGTCTACTAGCCCGAGCACCTTCAATTCCCTTTCAATTTGGGTTTTGAAATAGGATGACAGTTTTCATCCTCGACGGTTTTCAAACAATCGAATATTCTTGTCTGTAAGTTTTGAAACATCCTTCGGACTCAACTAAAGGGTGATTTTTTAGCTATTATCTTTTTGGCAACACTGGTTTAAACAGCTGACGCACGTTTCGTGTTTTGTTTCACTGTCAAACATCTTCAGTTTGGTCTATAATTTAACCATGAAGCAAATTATTGAATTTTATTATCAAAATGCGTGCTCTGTTAAAAAAGTTCATCGCGCGCTTCTTCTGAAGCGGCTATTCGGGCTATTGTGACTAAATTTCGTACCAAATTTACATTGTTGGACATTAAACCACCAGCACGCTTACGTAGAGTGCGAACTGAAGAAAATATCGCAGCTCTATCGGCCAGTGTTTATGATGACCATCAATTATCGATTCGTCGCCGTTCGCAGCAATTGGGCCTCTGTTACTCAACAACGTGGAAAATTTTGCGGAAGGATTAAGGTGTGAAGCCTTTCAAAATACAGCTGGTGCAAGAATTGAAGCCGAACGACCTACCGCAACGACGAGTTTTTGGTGAATTGGAAAGTAGACCGAAGATCCACGAAGCTCATTTTTGGCTCAATGGGTACGTAAATATGCAGAATTGTCGATTTTGGAGTGAATATCAGCCAGAAGCATTGCAAGAGCTACCAATGCATCCAGAAAAAGTCACAGTTTGGTGCGGTTTATGGGCTGGTGGCTTCATTGGACCGTACTTCTTCAAAGATGATGCGAATCGTAACGTACTATAAATGTGAATGGTGAGCGCTACCGTGAGATGATATCCAACTTTTTTTTGCCCAAAATGCAATAGCTTGCCCTCCATGACATGTGGTTTCAACAAGACGGTGCCACATGCCACACAGCACGCGCAACAATGGACTTATTGAGAGGCGAGTTCGGTGAACATTTTATTTCACATTCGGGACCGGTCAATTGGCCGCCTAGATCGTGCGATTTAACGCCTTTAGACTATTTTTTGTGGGGCTATGTTAAAGCTCATGACTATAAAGACAAGCCCGCTTCAAATTGACGCATTGGAAGACAACATTAAAGCATTTATTCGTGAGATACTGGCCGAAATTTTGGAAAGAGTATGCCAAAATTGGACTAAGCGGATAGACCATTTAAGGCGCAGTCACGGTCAACATTTGCATGAAATAATCTTCAAACATTAAATTATATGGACCGTTATATCGATTCAAATAAAAATTTCATGCATTTTTCTGATTTTTATGTTTTTTTTTTTAAGAACTTTCCTATAGCTCTTAAAAAATCACCCTTTATTTTTCCTATGAGCTTCGAAATGGTTGGCAGTCGCGTAGGTCAACCTTTTTAGGCGATTTTCAACAGGATGCCTTCAAACTATTCCAAGGGGAGCTCCTCAGCTTACCATGCCCGTTTTATTACCCGGTACAGTAACTATGAAGAACTCCGCCGGTATTAAGTATACTTCTACTGCTTTGTTGTCGGGCAGCCATTGGATGGCCGTCTAGATTTCGAGTTTAGTGGGTGCTGATGTCCTTACCCTGTGGTGGCTTGAAATCTGTGGCAGCTCGGTAAAAAGTCGAGATGCGTCCGTGGAAACCTCACAGTTAAGGACTGCTGCAAAGTGGGATCTCCATCTGATCAATTGTTCCTTTCCAGTTGTAAGGTATTTTCCATCTGTGTTCTTAATTGGGGCGCCCCGTGTTCGTCTTTCGTTGGTCGCTTTATATGCCGTTTTCAGGTCGCTGTTTGCTGCTGCATTTTCCGCTTTTTCTGCGAGATTGTTGATGCGGCTGTTTTTGTCCCTGCGCCACGCTTCTTTTGATCTCGCGGATCCTGGCGCGGTATTCATGCTTCAGAGCGTTAGTTGTTCTGCTGGGTTCGGGTTCTGCAATTTCTGTCTAATTTCCGCAAGTTGTGACGGTTCGGTAATTTTTGAATTTGAGTGTTCGATGAATCAGATTTAAAATAATCGATATTCGATAAATTCACATTAGGGGCTATCTCATGTACAAGTGCTATCATTCGCTATAATGCTTCCACAAATAAGTTGGCAGCCCTTGTCACGCAGCCATGCTATGTAAGCTGTCATCTTGTCTTCCGCCTTCACTTTTGCTGATACCGAAAACTCGAACTGACGCTCATAATTTGACTGATCAGAAATAATCATCTTTCAACGTGATTCAAGCCATAAATGTTGGCCATCCGCCATCCAGGACCTGTTCACGATTGTCTTGCGCCAATACATATATGGTTGGCCAACTATTTTCCGGCGTAACCTCAACTTCAGGAATGGTAAACTAGAAAATTTTGTTCGTGTGACCTATTAGTAATATAAACTTGTCTTATCCTGTTTTGCATTGAAGAAATTGCACTTGTGTGTGCTCCGGCACTTAGTCCGGCAGCGCAGAGAATATCTAGGCAATCTGTCCCATTCGTCCATATCCAACCGACGCGCTGTTGTCGCCTGTGCCAGCCTGAGAGTGTCTCAGTTCAGGGCTTGTTCCTGCGATTCTGTCTGTTGTAATTATTAATTGGATTCTCTGCGTTTGGACTCGGCGCTAGCCTGGATCATTGGATATTTTCATTAGCACCGACTGCACGTGGGCGTGACGCTGTGGCTGCTGCCAGGGGCGCTAACCTAGCCTTGGCCTCAACACCTGTCCCCTGTGCGCTGCTTCCCTAACCCAGCAGCATTAAATCTTTCGCTGCCGCTCCTACATTTGGTAGCTGAGCTGACCAAATAGTGCTCACCATCAACGAACAGCTGTCGCCGTATATACGAGACACCTCAAGCCAGGATTAAGCGAAGGATCACTATACCGTAGTATCGGAACTAGTTTGTTGAATTTTGTGCATTTTGTATTTCCCTACTAGTGGAGTAATTTTGTCTTAAACTTGTATTTTCCTAGGTCGAACATACTGCTTGTGGGAGTTTTGTTTTTGCTTCCTTTTTCCCCGACTGCTTCCACGATCATCAGGCCTGCTGACACCGATGGAGGCTGCAGTAAGTACGGCATAGCCGACCCTAAGTAAAAGCAATTGATAAACCCGCAAAAGCAGTTTTGAACCATGGCCCATTAGGTCTGCCGCTTAACGGCTCAAGTACTCTTGTACAAATATGTTTGGGAGTTCAGAAAGCATACTCATAGTTTGATCAAAAGCCTTCTGCGATTTCATTCCTGTACTAATATGATATTGTTTGAATATCTCTTCTGGATTTCTATACCGAAATTGGATTTAAGAGGATTAAAATATCGAAAATGAAATTAATTTTCATTTAAAGAGATTCCACAGCAAGTTTACTCGCGTCTTGATTTGGGCAGAGCCATATAATCTCACAAGGTTCTGCATGGTAAGGCGGGTATAGAGGAGGACAACAACATCTTAGTTCTCCCCTAAATTGTAACATTTCCAGGTTCTGTATTCTATGGTTTAGCCATTCCTTAAAGCTCTGTCTCTTTTAATCTGTAGCGCATGATTGGGAGAGCACCAAAGACCCCCTTACTTTCCCTGATCCTAGCCTGCCAAACGCTTAGACAGAGCGTTCTCTCGACATTCCGCGTGTCCGTTACAACGTTGCCTTATAAGGACCCAGGTCCAATGCTCATCCAAGGGCGTTGGCCTCTGGGGACTTTACCAATTATGCAGTCGCAAATATTTAGGAAAATTTCCTTGACTTCGCTCCATTTCTCATCTGCGGGCATCATTCTGCAACACTGAACCTGCCCTCTGGTTTAGCGCCTCCTTAAAGCTGTCCTTAACCGCCGTTTGCTTCAGACGGTCGGTGAAGTATTTCGCCTTTGGTCTCACAGTATCAGTTTTAGCAATCGAAGGCGCCCTAAGACGGATGACCGCTACCGTAAGATGATGGTCGTTGGAGCTACTCATGTCCGCACCTCTTTTGGTTGGGCACATTTATTAGGCACCCGCTAAAGCAGCGCTATATAGCCAGGTTCCCCATATAAATTATAATCTGGTTCACAACCAGAAAAACATCTGGCTGAAATCCTTATTTCATTTAGCAATGCCTCCAATGGGACGACGTATAAAAGTTTTTTTAGGTTTCACATTATTCTAAAATGTGTCAAAAAAATGCTGCCATTATAACGAAAGGGTATATCAGTGTCTTCTTAGTTCCCTTTTGGCCTACACAACTTTTCGCATATCTTGTGCTTTATCTCTGGGTGCGTTTTTAATGTGCGACAGGTCAATGCGTTTTAAGTATAAACTCACTTGTGTATTACCTATAAATTCGTTTGGCCTTGGCATAAAATGTGGCCCAAAAGATTTAAGGGCAGCAGGAGCAAAAGTTTTCTCTTTGCACAGTCAGCCATATTGTAATTGCATTTAAAATGGCTGCACACTCAACACACACACACACACTGACAAACAATCGGACACACACACACATGCACAGGGCCAACCTCAACACGCACATGCGGCCACAAAATATGGTAAATTAATTCAATATTAAGCAATCAAATATTGTCACCACATCATCAAATGCTGCGGCCCAAATGTCAATAGTTGTCTTCGTCAGTGTGTGTGTACGTGTGTGTGGCTGTGTTTGTTGTGTGTAAACGCCTTGAATTAGGCTATGCCAAATTGAACAGCAGACGCTAGTCATTTGTTGAATTGTTAAATGCAATCAATGAAGTTCCATGAAATTCTACTAACAATGCTCTTTATTATTAAATCCATTTTGAGTTTGTATGACTGTGTGTGTCTGTAGGATAGGCTTTGCTCTGACTTGGCTTTTATTAATTTTCGCCGCGTCAAGTGTGGGATTTTTGCATGTTCGCTTTTTTTTACGCCGAGCGACAAAAGAATTTAATTAAAGCCATAGCCCGCCATTGTCTGGACTTTGCTCTCTGTGTGTAAAACAAAGGGTTGCTGCTGTACATGTCAGCGAAGGGATTAAGACGTTGCCCCTGCCAAACACGTTGATGCCGCTGACCAGCGCAAGTCAGTTCGGTGTGACGCAATGAGGGTGGGTGGGGACCACAACTCACCTAGATAGATAACTCACTGAGTTGAGCAGTCAAGTTCACCAAATTCCATTTGATTTCATTAAAGCGGAAAGAAGCAGGTCGCAGCATTCTCAAATCTAATATTTGTTGAATAATTTATAATTGTGGACATTTAACAAATTTATTTTAGATTTAAATGGTCGAGAGAGGCCGTTTTCCGATCAAGGCGGCAAATGTCTCCTTTCAGGCCCCTTCACAAAATTTTGTTAATGATTTACTGTTTGTTCCTGGAATCCCTCTTGACTTAGACAATTGTATGCCCTTCAGCAGTCAGATATTATAGTTGTCCCATTTGCTACTCGCTCTTTAATAATTGCGAGCAAATTGCCGCAGAGAAATCCCCAGTGCCACGGTTCACACTTCCAATCACCCACTGACCTTCTACAAGACAACCGCAATTGAACGACATGGCCGGGGCCAATTTTTCAGATCTTGCACGTTACCTCCAGGTAAACCCCTCGGAGGACCATTCCTAAAATCAATTACGTCTTCACGGAAGACTACTTCGTTTTTAATGCATAACATAACACTTATAAAGCGGACAATTCCTTCAACTCTGAGTCTTGATACGAAAAAACTTTCTTCCGGACACAATGCATCAAATTCCACTGAATCTTGCTCTTTTCTGCGTTCCCATTTTCCGGCAACAAATGAACTGAACGGAAATTGCTTAAAAGTGCACAGCACATAGCAGCCGCATGTGGTCGCGCGCCCTTAGAGTTAGATCAACTTCGTGATCCGAGAACGGTTCTGTCTATCTGCTTGTATCCCTTAGCTTATAAATAATAATTTTTCGATAAAGTCCCTACATAACAGAGTAAAAACAACGATGCTGTCTATTGTAGAATATCCATTCCTAAACTGCCAATAACATTCGTTTCATATTTATACCTGTTACTCGGATGGTTAAAAAGGGTATACAAAAGTCGTGCAAATGTATGTAACAAGCAGAAGAAAGCATCTCCGACCCCATAAAGTATTCATATTATTGAAAAGCATCAACAGCCGAGTCGATCTAGCCCTGTCCGTCCGTCTGTGCTTCTATCTGTCAGTCTGTATGAAGCCCTAGATTTCAGAGACTAGAAGAGATATTGCACCAAATTTGATTTGTAGACTCCTATTGTCTGGAAGCAGATCAAGTTAGTTTCAAAGTTTAGCCACGCCCCCTCCCGCCCCCCGCAATAAAAAATCTTGAATATCTCTTACAATTTTGAATATATCAAGAGATCAATAGATTTGCAACATTCATTAGTGGCCCAAATATATTATCTGTTAAATTTTCATGAAGATCGGATAATAAATGGCAGAGTTATAAAGGTTACACAAACAGTTGCATTCTTTTCGGCGCCACATTCGCTGTTTACTAACATAATGTTGAATGCTCTGTTAATTAACATAAGGGAAGGCTGTTAAACATTATTTCCCCGAGTAACGGGTATTTCGAAGTCGGGCTGGGCCGACTTTAACTTACGCTCTCGTTTTGAGAAACCTCTTGCACAGCAGGCACACACACTACCAAAATGCGATTAAAAATCTCAAAATCAAGATTTATCATCTTTCGACTTTTCAACTCTCCTGCAGTTCTCTAACTTTTTATAAAATTTTATACAAGATTGTTAAATTAAGATTTGAATTGAGAATATAATTTTTATCTGAAGTTGTCTCGTTTTTTTTTACTCTTGGCACCGTTTCATCTCGGTTTCGAGACCATAATCTTGGTTTTAAATTGATTTTTTTCTCAGTGTATGTTAATAGAATTAATATACCTTAAACAGAGAATCTTTAAAGTTTTTACCGTGCACCTAGTGAAGAGAGTGCGTTTTCTAACCTTACGAATAGGGGAAAGTTAACTTCGGCTCGACCTTACTTTCAATGGGAGCTACACTATATAGATGTCTGATTTCGACCAAACTTAGTAGAGTCAAGGAAAAGCACAACAAACTAACCATTACGAAATTTGAAGGCGGTCCCAATGAAATCAAAAAAGTTTTTCTCACTAGAACTTCTTTTTCAACCGATCATTCGTACTGCAACTATATGCTATAGTCATCCGAGTTTGAAAATACTTTGCAGAATTCTGTGAAAGCATACCAAATAAATAAATGCCAATTTTAAGGACATTACCATTGAAAACAAAAAAGTTTTTCTAACTAAGACTACTTTTCAGACTCTACTTTTTTATGACAGCTATACTATATAGATGTCCGATTTCGAAAAAAATTTATTGGAATCATTGAAAAGCATAGTAAACCAAGAATATGAAGTTTGGAGGCATTTCCATTGAAAAAAAAAGTTTTTCCCACTAAAACTAGTTTCTCGACCGATCGTTCCTATGACAGCTATATGCTATAATCATCCGATCCGGCCGGTTCCGACAAATGTGCAGCGTATTTGTATCAAAAGACAGCATGACGAGCTGAGTTGATTTAGCCTTGTCCGTCTGTTCGTCCGACCGTCTGTCTGTTTCTATGCTATCTCCTCAGTTTTAAAGCTATCCTCACCAAACTTTGCACGAATGACTATATGACTATAGCATATAGTTGTCATAGTAACGATCGTTCGAAAAACTAGTTTTAGTGAGAAAAACTTTTTTGTTTTCAATGGAAACGCCTCCAAACTTCGTATTTCTTAGTTTACTATGCTTTTCCACGAATTCGCCAAATTTGGTCAAAATCGTATATCTATATAGTATAGCTGTCATAGAAAAGTAGAGTCTGTCAAGAACAGTAGAGTCTGAAAAGTAGTCTTAGTTAGAAAAATTTTTTTGTTTTCAATGGAAATGTCCTCAAAACTAGCTTATATTTGTGTTATATACTCCCACACAATTCTAAAAGGTTTGGTTAAAAATCGGATGACTATAGCATATAGCTGCCATAGGAACGATCGGTCGAAAAACTAGTTCTTGTGAGAAAAATCTTTTTGTTTTCAATGGAAACGTCCCTTACGTTGGCATATATTTATTTTAGATACTTTTACAAAATTCTACAAAGTTTTGTCAAAATCGGATGACTATAGCATATAGCTGCAGTATGAATGATCTGTCGAAAAAGAATTTCTAGTGAGAAAAACTTTTCTGTTTTAATCCAAATTTTGTAATTAACAGTTTGTTTGCTTTTCCATGTCTGTTTGCAGTTGTTGCTTTTCCATGATTGCACTAAGTTTGGTCGAAGTCGAACTTCTATATAGTAGAAAAGTATGGTCCGAAAAGTAGTCTTAATTAAAAAATGAAACTGCAAGGGTATACAAAACTTCTGACGAGCCGAAGCCGAAGTACTTTCCGCCAATTTTTTTTAAAGTATTTTGGCACGAAAATCGACATGAAAAAAATCTGTCAAATCGTTATCGAGATATTATCGATAAACTGTTTTTTCGATGTTTCAAATGTTGTCCTCACTTAAATTTTTATATTTCTGCACCTATTGAAAAGCTTAATGACAGTTTATAAAGAAGAGTTTCGTTTTCAGACATAAATGTGAGAGGGCTTTTTGTGCTATGTGCCCAAATGTAGAAAAAACACCTTATCTTTTTTAAAAATTTCCAAATTTATCGAGATTAAAATTTATGTTTTTTTAAAATTCGACTTAAAGTACTGAATTTACTTTAAGAAAAGTCCTCAAACACAAAAATTGCACCTGAAATGTCTTTTTCACAAATTTTTTGGTGAAACTAGAAAAAACTTTAATTTTGATTCAGATGATTTTCATTATTTTTAGTCAATAATTTCTCTCTTTGGCTCTAAGTCTAAGCTCAAACATTGATGTTGAGTCTTAATCGTCTACTATTGGCATAAATAAATCGCTTTATCCATACAATTTTGACAACCGAATAGTCCTCGCAGTTTATTTTTGTTAAGATTTCAGTATAATTTTATTCTATAGAACGCAGATCTTTCGCACTCCAACTATTTAAAACATATGATATGATCGATTTGGTTATATTGAAATAGAACAAGGCAGTAATTTCAACTCTACCTTTAAGTCATTCCACAATCGACTGGCTTTAAAAAGAGATGTGACTTTAATGGATTCTACGTTTTCGCCATATTTTCTTGCCTGCTGCAGCTGCACACATTATTCTGCATATTTTAAAATCAGGCTCAAGTTCAAAGCATTCAAATGGTTCAACTTGAACTAGTTCCAAGTTGTGTTGCCTCAACTCTATGTTATGTAAATGCAAGCCCAACCTCCCAGGTGGTTTACCAGTGTAATTGTAGCTTTTGTGTGTGTGTGTGTGTGTCTTTTGCCATTTTTCATATAATTTCACTTGATTATTGTCAGTGAGCGTTGGGCAAACATAATTTGAAGCCTGGTCATAATTTTGAACAATTACAATTTGCATAAAAGTCAGCTCAGGTGTAAAATGTTTGTCTGTCGCTCTTGTTTAAGGCCATGTAACAGCGGAAAATGATAAAAGTTTTTTAATTACACATACTTGCAGTGGCAGGAGTAAGTAAGAGCGTGGGTTGACAATGCTTTTGCTTTGAAGAAAGAGTTGAAGCCGCATTTGTCACGTTGTGTGTGTGTGCGTCGTGTGGGTCCTTGTCAAACTGGTTGTGGCTGTCATACGACATGTTGTACATGCTCGCACTTTGACACTTTTTGCCATTTGTTTTGTATTTTTTTTTTTTTTTTTTGATGTGCATTTAATTGCAACAAAAATTTTAAGTTTGTAGCTTTTTTTGGCGGGGGCGGCGTGCGACGACAGTTTGTCAAAATTGTGTGAAATATGAGTTTTGTGGAAATGAAAATGACACAAGCTAAATAAATGAAAAGGAAAGACAGTTTTGGTTTAGAATTTATAAAGCTAAAGATTTTCTGACATTTTAAAACTTCATTCTTGATTTATATCCGCTTTTATTTTATATAGTAATTCCACATTCTGTTGTAATGCTTCTCGCATTTTTTCATGCAGCGTTAACATAAATATTTTCCTGTTAATTTCGCAGTGTCAGCTTTTCTTTCCTCTTTTTTTTTTGCAAACATTTTAATTGCAGCATTTAAAATGAAGCCGCATGACCCCTTCGCTGAAATTCGCCCATCAATCTCCATACAATTGCGATTAATTTGGCGCCATCTTTTTCTTCTTCCGCTTGATTGATGCCCAGGACCCAGGCTTAATATGAGAATTAATAACTTAAGCTGTCTGGGCATTTCACCTTTTATGCGGAAGTCTTCATCTTTGTTAAGCTTGGCTGCTCATTTATATTTACACATTGTATTGGCACTTTTTGACCTAAGGATTTGTTGGTCCATTACAAAGTTTCCCTTTTGTTTGTGTGCTAATTAAAGAGCCCCAAAGGATTTTGGGTTCTTTTGTTTTGGTAGGAAATTTTCTCAACTGATTAGCTCTCGCCTGCATTGTCAATGGGGGGGATGGAACAATAGAAAAACTCTGTAGCCTTTAATTAAGCGTAAGCCACAAGTTAAGCTGCAGTCAAAAGTTGTTGTGAAGTTTTAAAATCTATTCAATTGCCAGCGGACTTACTTAGTAATGAGTTCATTTTCAGAACAGTAAACAAAAATACGTACAAATCAAGCGAAAACGTGCTTCTTTCCTGCACTTTAAATGCACAACAGGATGGCAACAGAAAACAACAAAAAACCACTACAAAATAAACAAAACAGGTGCGCATTTTTCTGGCTGCGGCAACTGGGTTACGGCCTACCTGCACCCACAGCAACAGCAGCTGTAGCTGCAGCAGTTGCAGCACTCAAGTGTCTATGTATGCATGGTGCAACAAAAAAAAACGCCTCTGGCCAACGAAACGCTGTAATTCTCAATGTACATATGCAGACGCAGTGGCGTCTCTCGTAAGAGGATTAGCGAGTTTTTATAATCATATTAATAAAAGTTATCCCTTGAATTCCCCACTAATGAGTTTACGCATCCAACTTTGTACGTAACACGCTTAATTCTTGGGTAATTTGCAATTACTTAAGTTAACAACTTTGATTAAATTTAATAGATTTTATTAATTGGTTTGTGCGCAGATATTTTACACACACACAGACACTTGAAATCGAGCTAAATTCGTTCTCAGTTTAGTGTTTTAAGGCGAGGGGAGCGAGGTAAAGAAACTGAAAATGGAGAGCAAGCATGCTTGAGAGAATAGCGTTAAGTCCGCTCTGACAGTTTTTTAATATTTTGGAAGAGAAGTGTGGGGGAAAGCTACAAAGCGGAGTGTGCACTCATGTTACTTTGGAATTCCAAAGCAGTTATGGCATTGCTGGCATGGAAAGGGAGTTGGACTGATGCTGCTTTGTGGTGTTTTATATTCCTCGAGCCAGCTTAAACTTGCTACATACAATTAATTTTCGATCAAAAACAAGAAAGATAGAGAAAGATAGTTGATTTTTGGTCATCGATTTATGCTGGTGAACGCAACCTATGTTTTGTCTGAGATTACAAACATGACACATATTCGCTCTCGCAAAAGTTTTAAAATTTTGAGACTTAATTTGGTCCGCAAATCGGATTAAAATCGACAACACAGCTGATAGTTTCAAAAGCGATTCCAAGAGGCTTAAAAACTTCAAAATTTTCCATCCAAAAAAAAAAGGTGAACATTTTTCAGGTGTACCGAACCGAACCAAACCGGAACCCAACCGCTAGTTCCAGCTAATAAACCGAACCGCAAACCGCACCGGTGTTCCTTCGAAAATGCTAAACCAAACCGAAAGGTTCTTTGAACGTTGCTGGTGGTTTGTTTGCGTATCTCATTTCCTTTACGGGACGATATTCTCATTAGCCTATCGAGCTTCTTTACCTTAATCCAACTTTAGACAGTAGTACAGCTTTAAAAGTGATATCGTTATGGAAGACTATTCAAATGTTCTCTAGAAATTCAATTTCGAAGTCATATATCCACTTTAGAATTCATAATATATCATAAATTGAAGCAAACGTTTGGTGAAAAAACACTGTAAAGATTTCTAAGCCAACTGAATTTACTTGAATTTAAATTTACTGAATATCGATAACGTAATCGAAAATATTCATAGCTTTAAGTTGTAATCATTTATCATTTTTGACATAAGAAGATGACTCTAAAGTCATCATTGGATTTGATCGGTCGCTTCGCAAAACGCTTGTTAACGAAATTGATACAAATCGCACGCTCATATTTATAATTTAAAATATTATTCAAAAAAGCAAGTTTAACTTAAACTAAAGTCGACGAATTTGCAGACACTATAAGTGAGATTTAACATGGTAAAAAGTTTTTTGGTATGAAATAGCTTTCTCTGAGAAAACTTTCAATATTTTAAGGACTAGCTCGACCAAATAGATTTGGTTCAAATCAAAACTCGGGGCTTAATACCTCTAATAGCCCAAACAAATGCTTTATAGTGCGTTCGTTCCCAAGGGACTCGACTTTATTTTTCATCAAATAGTATGTCCCACCTAGGTTAATAGTTTGTCAAGCTTCTGCTGCTTCAAAAGTAAAAAAAATACTTTCTGAGCCAATTTAAGGATATTTGTAAATGGGCTCAAAGGGTTAAGATTCGGGACAAACTGGGAATTTATACGTATTATTTTAAGTCTTGAGACTCGAAAAATTTAAAGACGATCCTTAAACAGAAATGCGCTTTTGGCCACTTTTGGGACTGCCTTACCTTTGAACACTGGAAAAGAATAACTTTCCGAACAGATTTAAGCAAAATTCGGGACGTTATCCTTAAGTACAGGCTTTAAGGGTTGAGAATCGGCGGAATTATATCAGATAAGTGATCCTAGAACAAAATTAGCTTTTGGACATTTCTTTAAACTAATCGTATGTAAATATGTAAATATAGTGTTGTTATACTTAAGGATGAGGTTTGAGATTTGACAGATTTCCAAGAATATTTGAGGAAAGATCGGGATTAATTGCGAAAACGGAAACTGGCCCTCATTAAATGATTAATGGAACCACTGAACCGAACCAGTCCTTATTTCCGATCGGTTTTCATCTCTGAAATATTTGTCAAAGCTATATTTTTACGACCTGGTTTCTTTGCCGAGTTTTCTGCAGACCTGAGTGCGCATTCACACATGCCTGAGAAGCTCACTTGAGTCAGTTTTAGAATGATTGGTTCATCAAAATCATTTAGTTTATATAAGCATTTTGACGTTGCCTTGTTTACGTGAAAGACGAAGACAAGAAGGAAGCAGCGAAATGAATAAAGAAGCACATAAAATTATAAATGCACGACGACAAAACTATGGAAACAAATAAGCCGAAGGAAATCGACTGTAACTATGAACTACCAGGAAGTGGCAACGCTAGCACTATTTAACCAGGCAACCCCTGGAGTAAATAGTATAATTATACTCTGTACCAGAGGTTCACAGAGTATATTAAGTTTGTTCAAAAGTACGTAACAGGCAGAAGGAAGCATCTCCGACCCTATAGAGTATATATATTCTTGATCAGCATCAACAGCCGAGTCGATATAGCCATGTCCGTCTGACCGTCTGTCAGTCTGTTCGTCCGTATGAACAAACAGATCCCAAAGATGGTAAGTGACAGAGGTTCAACACGGATGGGACATATGTTTCTTAAACATACTTGCGCCCCCTCCCGCCCCCGAAAATTGGATAAACGATGGTCGAGTTATAAGGAAAACATACAATTATGGGCAGCACCGGTCGCAACGGTGATGGTCAGCACTTCACAGGTACAGAGTATATTATATTCGGGCTTGACCGACATTCTTTCTTGTTTTGATTCGTGATTATAATCAGTATCAGAATCGAAATCACTTGCTGGAATACGCCTAGTGATATTTAAGGGTGAAGTTTGATATTGGAGTTGATTCTTTTGCAGATAAGGCCGTTTTGATCTGTTTTTCTGTGTATGAGACGTCTATGCTTGGTTCACTCACTAATATTTTTAAACTGTTTAATATAATTTGGTTTGTTTGCCGCCAGCCCGAGGCCGCCAGCGCGAGAGTTAAACTACTGAAGTTGTTCGAGATGATTATTCATGGTCGCGATAGGTTATCGATATATGGCTCGTGATCACGACGATAAATGTGGCCTGAGCTGCCACAGTACTCCCTCTCCAGTGACTGTCTAGTGTGAGCGAATGTCAACAGATGAGATGTGAAAAACTGCAAAGTCCGTAGTACCGAGCATGTGCTCCTAGTACGGATTTGCGAAGCTGCGGCTATGGTTTCCGCTAGTTCAGGTTGTGGGCTGCTTTGAGTGGGGGTCGAAAAGCAAATGAGGAGCCTCAGTTAAGGTTAAAGTTGCTTTGGTTGTGGTTGCCTCTCGTTGAGGACTTCGTGTTGACTCTGTACGAGGACTTTGTTGTGCCTCGGTTGAGGACTTCATTGCCTCAGTTAAGGTTGAAGTTGCGTCGGTTGAGGTTGCCTCTCGTCGAAGACTTCACATTGCCTCTGTACGAGGACTTTATGGTGCCTCGGTTGAGGACTTCGTTGCCTCGGTTAAGGGCTTTGTTGTTTATGTTCAAAGACGTGTGCGAAGTAGACACAACTGAACCAGAATCGATGATGCCTCGGTTGAGGCTGAGTTCGAAACTTGAAGGAGGACTCTGGCTGGCAGCAAATGCCTATCAAAGAGCGTCTCGACATTGTAGTCGGTTATTTGTGGTCGTTGGTCGTTGGTTACCTCTCGTTGAGGTTGTTATGGCCTCTGGTCGAGGACTTTGTGTTTCCTCGGTTAAGGACTTCGTTGCCTCGGTTAAGAGCTCTGGCGAACCACACTTAAGGACTGCAACGTTCTAACCTAGGCAGATGCACACGTATAAGTGCTTGTGTGTATTGGTCCGCGCTGCGATTACGTGTGTGCGTGTGATTAAAGATGTGGATGATTTGATGCTGTGAAATGGCTGGTGAATGCTGGCATGAATAAAGATTCCCGTATGTCATTGCTGAGCCATTGCTGTAGTTGATGTTGTTCACTGCCGTTTAACTTTGTTGAACGTTGTTTTTAATCATGACGCGATGAATTTCCATGAAAATGGCGCAATTTGTACTTATGCAACGGTAATGCTTTGCAAATTGTTGTAGAAAATTGCAAATACGTCGTCAGGTGGTCACCACTTTGGTGAATGAGAAGTCTATGCTCGGTTCACTCACTAATATCACAGTGCAACAAATATAGGGTCAGTGCTGGCACTGTGGAACAAGTTTGGTACCGTTCGACAGAGGTTTTCAAGCTGAATACAAGTCAACTATTTCTCTAGCTAGTCAAGTTTTTGAGAAGTTGGAATAGATCTCATTACCTCGTACAACTTAACATGAAGAATGCAGCCGTATATTAAGCTCTCAGCAAGCAAAAATCGTTTCAGAGATCGTTTCCCTAGAATGGCGATGGTTTAAGTGCTCTTGGTTGCAAGGTTTTATACATCAGTCTTGATTTGAGAAAGAAAATTCACAAACAAAATCGTTTAAAAAGAAGTTTGCTTAGTTTTCCCATCTTCAAGAATAAATCTGGTCTTAAAACTATTTTAAGTTGGAAAAATTTTGCAAATATAAAAAATTTGGCTTCGAAGTTTACATCTTGTACAAATATTTGTATTTTTCTTTGCTCAACAGGCTATACCTTACACTTCGTTCATTTTTCACTGGCTTTCCTGCTATCATTTGAAACTTTCACTTGAAATTCATACTCCATTGGGAAAACAACTACATTTTATTCGATATCAAAAACAGTTTTTTTTTCAAACAAATAAATTTCGAGCATTTTGTTTGTTCGTCAGCCATGGCAGACTCTTCTTGGAATACGGTGCCGTCGCTCAATCTAACCGATACCGAAGAGGATGAAAATGATGTTTTCGTACGCTCAATGCAGCCAATTGTGATGCAATATCGGCTGAGGACTCGAAAGCTGTATCAAAATGGGCCCAACTATGAGATGGGTCCATTGTCAGATGATGAGAAGCGCCATTTAAGTCTGTTGAATGAGTTGACCAAGATGACGCTGGAGGAGAAGTTGCCCATTCCCGGGCAACAAAATCAAAATGATTAATATGGAAAAGAGGTTTGTGGCTAAGTTGAATCAAGTGTGAGGCCAAATAATTGTTGATTTATATTACAGATTTCCATGGCGCAGTTTACTTATTACAAATTTATCTGATTTGAGTTACATTACCATGAAAAACACAAATTGAAACCAGCAATAAAAATAGAAGCAATAAAGCAGCAGCTTTTCAACTAAATTTATATTTATTTGGCCATAGCCCCAGCAAATCCTACGACTATGAACAGCTCTGTAGTTCTCAACCAGCCCCCCTCTCTCTGTGTGTGTTTGTATGTATGTTTACGCTGCTTTGTTAGTACATTTTTCATAATTTACATGTTGTTTGTTTGTTTGTTTGTGCGTCTGTTGACTTTTTTTATGTACAACCAGAGACTTGACTAAAAGCTGCAGTCTGCCCTCCTTCTCTCTCCCCCCCCTCACACAAACACTCGCACACACACACTCGCTCGCACTCGCACTCGCACCTCTTACATATTTTCCTCTTAAACTGAAATTTCATTTTTTTCCGCTTTCGTTTCGTTATTTAAATTTTCCTTGGCGCCTCATAAAAAATAAGCCTATTTATTTAATTGAAACGCCAAACAAAGCGGGCTCAAAAATTGTGCATGGTGCTGCCGCGTTTTTTTTCACACGCCGCGTGATAATTCGCGCCACAGGCAAATGAAATATCCTTAAACATTCGCCCGTTGCTCAGAGCCTGTCAATATTTGCCGGCAGCGCAACAAATTCATTGTAAAATGCAAACAATTAAGCATTTTGTGCAAATAATTACGAACATTTTTATAGCTCTGATGTTGATGTTGTTTTTGATATGGTTGCTGGTTGCTGTTAGCATTGTTGTTGTTTCATTTTCCGTGTAATTGGAAAAATTTTCAGCTGCCAATGGAATATGCTAGACTGACAGATACTTGGCATGCAATTAGCGAATGTTACCAAGTCACTTCCGTAAAAGATTGTCATAAATTAGAAAATAACAATTGTAATGATTTGAATTTAAAATGCATGAAATTTGCTCTACCATAAAACCAAAAAATCTGCCTTAATCAAAATCATGGATGGTGCTTAAATCAGAATGCGTAAATCTGAATAAGCAAAATCTCAAACAAATGATTATTCTTGGATTGGGAAAGTCCAAACCGAACCTGGATCGCAGCGAATTTGATTTTACCCTCTGAACAGTCAAATAATACTACTCCGGCTACTTCTTGGCTTATTTAGAGGCAATTTTTAATGGCTGTTGGTGTGAACAGCGGTTAGAATCTCACTGACAAGTCTAGTGGTACCAGACGAAACATGCCGTGTCTGGGAAACCTTAACGTGCTTTTGACCATTTGTTCTTATCATTTGTTGTTGATTTCTTGAGGCAGCTAAACTTGCACTCTGACTAAAATCAAATCAGGTCGTTCACTTGCCTTATATCTTATAATAGATTCCCATTTATATTTCACAATTTTTGGTCATGTTTTATATTAAACTAAGTATATGGCAGCTAATAACCGGTATATCCGCCATTATTTTGGAAGAATTTCTCCATTCGTCTTGGAATACAAGTTCCAATTGGATTGTTGTAACATGCTCTTTGGACGATATCCCAAAGATGATTTTTATTTTAACAAAAAGTCTTTCCGACCTTTCTTTTGAGTTCACCCCTGAGGTTCTCGATGGGAGTGAGGTCCAGGGATTTACTTGGCCATTCAATAAAATCCACACTTTGCTCTCGGATCCAATCCTTTACTACTCGAGAGGCGTGCTTCGGGTCATTATCCTGCTGGAACTACCATAAAAGTGCCATATTATCCTCGGCATATGGTAGCATCACCGTCTTCAATAGATCTTTGTATACGAATCTGTCCATTATTCCGTCAATACAATAAATCGGACCAACAACATACCATTAAAAGCAGCCCCATACCATTAGACTACCACCTCCATGTTTCACAGTTAAATATTTGTACTTGGGATCAAACTCTTTGCCTTTCGGACGACGAACATTCCTTTTGTCATCATTTCCAAATAAATTTATTTTGGTTTCGTCACTCCAGAAGATATAAAACCATTTTTCTTACCCTCCGGTCCGCACCAGGTTCTACGATCTAATGCAAACCCTGCGAGCAATCCTACCTGGTAGGTTTGCTATTGCCAATCGTCGCCGAACGGTCCGTGATGACACAATATTCCCAATTCTATTGGGAATCGTCCTGAAAGACTTGAAAGGGTCGCGTTTAACCAACTGAACCATGCGATCGACAGTCTTAGATGATAATTTTCTAGGTGCTCCCCGAGTTTCACCTATTTTTTCCGGTTTTAAGGCATTGGTTACGAAGTTTTGAGAACCTGTCATTAACATAGCAATGGATTTATACGTTTTTCCTTCATCTCGGAGTCGTCGAATGAGCCTTCTCTCCTCTGCACTGTATTAACGCCCACGGCACATCTAATACAATTTTAATGGTTATTAAATCCCCATTTAGTTATATTTTCCTAATACCTTACCTTCTGCAACCAAAAATTTGTATTTATAAACAACAGGTTAGTGTTTTGCATCATACACCTATTTTATTGACCAGCCGAGTTTGCAGCCTAACCAATAAAACAATCCACAATTTTTCCAAGAAAGCTAATTAATTCCGGGAGTTCACCCAATTCATACCGAAACAGTGTGACCATATTAAAAAAGTATAGGTTCCTTTTTAAATGTAATGTTTACATCGATTTAAATCGATATTTTAAAAAAACCTCACTCCTATTATTTTGTCCATGAGTGTAGATGGTACCTTGCTTATCTTAAGATCAAATTGATAAGTAGTCCAGTCATGTTGGAATTTTTCGATGCATGAAATATTGACCAGCCAGATTATTGATATGTGGTAGGGGACTGTCTAAGAGGCTTAAGTTCAAAGTTCAAAGATGGGATGAACGATATTCGAGTTATAAGGAAACAAACAATTATGGGCAGCACCAATCGCAACGGTGATGGGCAGCACTTCACAGGTACAGAGTATGCTATAGTCGGGCTGGACCGACTTTCTTTCTTGTTTATTACGTAGTAACGTTTAGGCTATACTCATTTTGCAAAATCATTTCATGAAATGGGTCCGAGCATAAACACCACTTCATGAATTCGACTACTCACTAAAGTTGACTATGAATTTGCTATCAATTCATGAAATGCCAAGGCGCAGACAACTTATCGCTGAGCTGGTGTTGCCAGATCTTTTGTTTTCTCATATGTGCGCTGGTCATTTTGTGAATTTGCAAAAGCAGCTTAAACAGAAACAATCTTGATTTTACAAATTGAAGAAAGCGTGAATTTCAAAGCATAAACGCAGTAACAAATCCAGGTATCCAGATACCTATTGTGGAAACAAAAGCTGATAGAAAAAACCAATAATGCAGTTTTGTTCAGTGCATTCTATACTAACATAATTCGATCAAAATAGACCTGCTCTAAAATCACTGTTGGGCTGTGTAATTTAACCATGAATGGACTTACAATCGAACAACGCTTGCAATTATTGGATTTTATTATTAAAATTCATGCTCAGTTAAGAAAGTGCATCTTGCATTAAACTGCCAAAACTCATACGTAGAGTGCGGACAGAGGAAAATATCCGCCAGTGTTGCTTAACAGCCAGCTTTATAATTTGATCTGCTATAAAAAAGGCAATGGAATTAAGTTCAGTTACGTGTCCAAATAACAATTTACATTAGAGAGGGTTTTGCCCGGCAAGAACCCGAGATATAAAAATGTGGAATTCAAGCCGCTTGCAGATTAAAAAATTAGTTGTACCTATGGTCTGTGCTTACAAGATTTCGGCACCGACTGATTCTCTCATCGCAACCTACCCTCTTTGAGGTTCAATAGCGACGGCAACTTCATGTCACTCTCTCAGCTTTTGCTTTCCTGGTTCTCTTGTTCTCTTTTCGGATTCCTACACATATACTACATAGCGCAAAAAACACGCAGCAGGTTAGTTTTTAATCCACAGAAGACGAGCACTTTGGTTAAGGTGTCTCTGTATATTGGACAACACACATTAATGAAATATATCGAACATTATCAAAAAATGCTTCCATTTATAAATTCTGCATTGACTAGCCTTCAATATCTATTATTTGAAATAACATTTTGTGCAAATTTAGATGATGTGCAATTCCACAAAGTTACTAAATAGTTGACGACCTAACCTAACTCAACAGCTGACATTGATAGCCGATAACAATTTCAGGGTCGCCAAACAATCGAAAATATTATACGATTCTTTGTATATAGACTATGTTGTTTAAAGCTATGTGCTCAGACAAACTAAATCTTGACCTAGCTAAAAATACTACTTTTTACGCTGGAGTCCCAGCTAAGGGTACAGTGTGACTGCTCAACGCCAAAATACCCTTCAATAGTAAAATACCACCAAATGTAAAACGGTCTTACTGCGTTGTGTTTGTTTACCAAGTGTGATTTGATTACAATTACATTGATTTTTAAGTGATAAAAGTGAAAGTGCCGGAGTATTTGGATGATATTTGGAGGGCAGAAGTGATGGGCAAGCGCTTAGTTGTGCTTTATTTTGTTTTTTGCTGCAGCCTGCCATTGTTGAATTCATTTAGCAAGGAAAACTTGCTTCTACCTAGCTGAACCTATAGGTAAGGCTATCAGCTTATAGCCAGTCAAGGTGGCGGCGCCACGCGTTTTTAGCTGGGTATGAGCGAAGGCATTTAGCTTGTCTGAGACCAGCTCAAGCTAAAAGGCCAGCTAAAAGTTTTAGCAAGCGTTTTTATATGAACTCGACTTGAGCTAAATCGATTTAGCTTGTCTGAGTACATTGCTTAAAGGTGTATTATCAAAAATTAGCTTTGTTTCCATGAAATTTGCGACTTAATGCCAATTATTTGGCGATTCGGCCCAGTGTGCAATGGCCCAATTGACCGGCGAGTTTGGTAAACTGTTTATTTTACGTTTGGGGCCGGTCAATTGGCTGCCTAGATTGTGCGATATAACGCCTAGACTATTTTTTGTGGGGCTATGTTAAGGATCATTTCATTAGCAACAGTTGACGCAATTTATTCATAACATACCGATATTTTGGAGAGAGTATGCCAAAATGTATGTATTTTTTTAATCAAATCCGAAAAAGGCGCTAAAAAATCGCCTTTGGCTATGAACAAAGAAGATTTTACAAGAAAACCGTCCCAATTCACCAAGGATTTAGGTACACCGTCCAAAAGATGAAACTCAATATGTTTCATTCATTTGATAAGATTTTGAGTAAGTGAGCAACATGTAGCGTGTACTTATTCAGTTGCACGTGAAAAGTTTACTGCTCGCAGTGCCAATCCCTGATTTAAAACAAAGTAGCCCCAGCCCGCGGCATTTGACTTTTAAATTGTGGCACATTTTTGCCAAGCTAATCAGCTTAAAACAATTAAGCAAGTGATTCTATAAAAAGTAATATGAAACTTTCACACACAAAAAAAGACTTGGCATATATTTACTTAGCAGGATGACACACTTCCAGGCTCCAACTCAATATACCCCAGACAAACCGAGGAGCACAAAAAGTGCTGCATAGCGACGGGCGTAACCATTCAGAATTAACTTATTGCATTGGCCATAACTTTGTGGTGGACTTGGGTGCAAAACTTTGTTACATTTCTGTTGGCTGCAGTTCTAAGCAGCTTAGAGAAGGAAAAGTTCAGCTCGATGAATGGGCAAGAGGGGAGGGTGCAAACAAATTGCTAATTTAATGCCCTTGAACGCAGTCGTAACTTCTGGCCTCGACTGCAAATAATTTGCGTGTTCGAACCGACACAATGGGCGACGGACCCACACCAGCATTTTGGGGGGAACCAAATTGTAAATTGTAAATCACAAATGAAAATTGTTTTCTATTGTCTATTATTTCCTTTACAAATGTTTTTATGGCCATTTATAACAACGTGCGAAATCTCACACGTTGTACATTGACTTTCATGTTTCGTCAGGCCATAAAAAATCTGAATGCTTTTGAGATTTGTGGCACGTCTAAAGCAAACCGCAAAAAAAAAGAAGCAAATAAAAATTCAGAAGACGCAGCAATGGCAGCAACAACTGCTGCTGCTGCTGCTGCTAGGACGGAGCAATTAAAATGTGTAACAAACAAACAAACAAACCAGCAAAAAGTTATTAAAGTGATATTGTTTCAAGTGCCTGTATGTGTGTGTGTGTGTGTGTCGAGGTGAAAAGGACCATTAAAAATAACAACAAGAAATGTCAAAGCAAAAACGCAAATCCAATTTTAAGCTGCGTCAAAGCCGCAGGCTTAAAAAAACAACACAACAAAAAAATTTATATATAAAGCTAAAAACAACAACACTAAAACAATGGGGCTACTTTAAGCCGAATTGAGAGAAGGGAAGGGGTGGGGGAGGTGGAGGTGGAGGAGGTGTCACTGTCCATGAAATGTTTGATATGCATGACACAAAAAAACATGACAAAAACAACTTGAAATTGCGGCTTAAAATTAACCGTTTAAAGTGGCTTGACAAAAAATACAGAAAATAAAAAAACCGACTATTTAGAGGAGGTAAAAAATAAACGAATTTTTAATGCCCTAATTGTAAAGTAAAGTCAGTTAAATATTGTCTTTCATTCTGTGCATAAGCTCACTCATATACGAAATTAATTAAGAAGATTAGCACTGAAACTTAACTGAAAGAGAATTCCGACAGTAAGCTTGCTTATAACCAAATACTTTGTGTTTCTTGCTGATGGAAAGCAAAGATCAACACTCAAAGAAAAAACAGTTAAAATTCAAATGCAAACGATTTCAGAAACTAACAAAGTTCGACATTTCCATATCTGAATTAAAAATTCTAGAATTTCCAGTTCATTTTGGATTATCAAATCGAAATAATATGTTGTTTGTTATATTTCTTTTTCTTTTATTACTTATTCTTACTCCTAGACCGATTTAATTAGAATTTAAGACAAGAAGAAAACGATACTATGTACAAATTTTAAGTACAGAACTGGCTTAAAAGCTCTCAACAAAAGGACAACTTATCTCTGCTGCCTTACAGCGGCTCTAATTCAGTCAACGCGCATTCGCAACTAATGGTCTAATGAAGTAATTGTCAACTCATTTAAAACTTGTATATTATCCATAGTAAGAAAGAAGATGTAAAGCGGCAAAGGAACTTTCTTCGAACATGCTTTACATTTTCACATACTTCAATTACCATCAACTTAGCTTTACTTTGGTTTAGGAAATGTCTTCCTAATATTATCGGATACCCCATGGATTCATTATCAACCACCATCAGCCTTGTTCTAATATTTTTATTTTAAAACATAATACAGCAAAGTATTTCTGCATACATTTTTAACTTGCTTTTGTTAATTCCAAAATAAGATTTCTCTTCCGCTTTCAATAGCTTTAACTTTGATGGAACATAAGATTGTTTGATTAATCTGATTGGGCTGCCAGAATCCATTAGGCATTATATTCATTTTTCTCATCCTTGTTCGTTGTCTTCTTATACAGGTGGCACTCTTTAGCCACATGTCCCAATTTTCCACATGCAAAGCATGAACCATTTTCGCGTTTTTTCTTGCGGCACTCGCTAGCTATGTGCCCAACACTGTTACAGTTGTAACACTTCACGTTCCTTTTTGGGGTAGCTGTCGCCGTCTGCTTGCTTTTCAGTCGTCGATTGGAGGATTCAGATTGACCCGATTGACGTTGTAAGGGTACACATAACTCCACCTTGCTGAATGCTTGCAACAACTCAGCTCTGGACGAAAAATTTTGTAGCTTTGCAATGTTGCGCAGATTTGTATCCGGAATCCCCTCAATGACATACTTGGATTGATCCCCGTAACTCGTCTTATGCCAGGTTCAAGCTGCTTGATAGCATCAGTTTTTCAGAAAAATATTTACCAAAACTTTCGTTGTTCTGCCACAGACGTTGCTCCAAATTCTGACGCATCATCAGTTTTGACATCTTATTCCCGAACATATTGCCCATGTCATTTAGCAGCTCATCTACTGCTCAAAAATTAAAGTAGCATTGGAAAACATCCACTCCTGTGCCTTTCCATTGATCTTGCTGCGTATCAACGCACGTAACATGTTGTCCTCTACTTTGAAGCACTCCCGTACATTTTTAAGTTGAGCCAGCTAAATGTAAAACTGACCATCGCCATCAAATGGAGGCACTAAATCCTTTAATGTTTCGAACGAAACACTCCCGTTGGTGATGTCTTTCTTGTCGGCTTGCATTTTTAGCTCAGCAATTTGTTTTTCCAATCGTCGAATTTTTTGTTCTTTTTTAAAAATTTGAAACGCATGTAGAACAGTGTCAATGCCATCGCTACGTTCCTCTTCTGTCAATACGTTGTCGTCTTTACGGTTAGCTGCCATCTCGCTCTTTACATTGTCGTTGCTTTGCTTTTTACCGTTGCCAGTTAGCTGTACATTGTCGTTGCCTTCTGCTTGCTCTCCTTTGTCGTCGTCTCTCTCGTCGCTCACATTTGTTGTTGCCTGATCGTTTTCGTTGCAACTGCGCGTTGGTGCCGCCTCGCCGCCGCCAGAAATTTTTCCGCCGTTTGCTGCCTTGGCGTTGTTGTTGCTCTCTTCCAATTTCATCACTTCATCTTGATTTTGGGGGTTGATTTTACCCGTGACGTCATCTTTATTCTCCATTTCTTTTCGTAGCTCATCTATGCACTTTTCCAGCTGCTTTGTCTCCATAATTTGCAGTCTTTTTATTAGACAATGTTTTGTGCCACTAGTTTTTATATTATTTTTGTTGCACAAAGACTTCAAGTCTTTTAACTTTAATTTTCCAATGTCTACTGCAGTAATCTAATGTTTAAAATGTTTGTCGAATGGCTTTCATAGTTTTTCTTGAATTTAGAGGCGCGAAACAGGACCACTTCTGAACTGTGAACTGGCTTCCTCCTCACGCGAGCCAAGACTGAAGCGTCACTTTATTTGTCTTTTGCGCGGCAGCGCTCATACAACCAGTGTTGACAAACATATTCTTAAGCTAATATTTACAATGTTGGACAACGTCAGTCTTATTCTAATTAATATTGCACATACTTATGACTACTCCCCTTAGTACTACTACATACGCCAGCTTTGAAGTAATTAGCCATGAAGAAGCTTCTCAAACTGCCGTTCGGATTCGGCGTTAAACTGTAGGTCCCTTTCTCTTGTGCTAAATTTAGAAGCACACAAGCCAAGAGATTGAGAGGAGCTCGGCTTTGGCCTTTTCGGGGCAGTTTTAAGCCATTTTACATTAGAAATAGCTTTAGTTTTTGTGTGATTTTAGTAGAGTTTCAATACTCATGAGATTAAGCTACTTTAATTTATGCCTTAAAAGCGAACGTCATAGAAGATCGCATTGCCTGTATCAGAATCATGACCGAAGAGAAAGTAAGGGAAGCCATGGTTTTTGTACCAACTTTTCCAAATCAGCGCTAATTTCAGTACTGATTGCCTGATGGGTTCTATCCACAGTAGTGATAGTCCAATGAAATCGCATTTACTTTTGAATTCATCGGCTCCAAGCAATGAGAATTCAAATCGAGTAAGTCTATCGAATTGTGGAAACTGGAACAGGTAATTTAGTGAAAGTGACAACCGGAACAGGCCTGTATGACTTTTCGGAAAATATTTTTATTCAATTATAATGAGCCAAAAGTACACAAACATTGCTAATATAGACAAAATTACTAATTCCGCTACTGAGATCAGCATTTTTTGGCCTTTCAGCTTTCGTTGTACTTATATTCGTGTTCGACTCGGACTCCAAAAAAAAGGGAAATTGAACCTCCTTGTGGATGTTTTAATGCCTTTTAGCGTTCTGACAATATTTGTGTGCCTTAGTGCATTCATCCCAGATGAAAATATTTCATTGTCTCAGCACTGTGTCCATGGGTGATTGTTTGCCTTTATTCAATAAAGTAGCTGCAATGCAAACTGCCCATATACTTTATTATAGTATACTATGGTCGGCGTTCGATTAGTAAAGTTACTCAAGAGCACCAATTATTGTTAGAGGAGCTTCTCCTTTAAAGGATTCGTTAGGAGCGCGCAGCACATATTATACAGCGACAAGTTGATATCAAAAGATGCTTGGATGTTCCTAGTCTTTCTTGTCTTTACTCCATATTTTGATCTGTCCTTCAACATTAAATTAATTCAAATTTCCCCTTGGTCTGAGTTCTAAGTGAACTTATCGCCCGTATAAAATCTAAATGATTTTTCGACTTCCCTGGGCGTTATGTCATGTCACAACTTTGCATCTACAATTGTCATCATCAGTGGATACTTTGTCCAGGTGATTTGTCGCAGCCGCTCTCAGTGATAAATGTGCAAACTTCTGTCATACTCCAAAAGTTTATTGAAGTCCCGAAGTTTATTGATCCAGAATAAATATTAAAGTCAAGGCAAGATAAAATAGCGTGAAATATGTTATTCTTCTCCTGGTTAACTAATAAATAATCAAAATGCCTAAAAAGACGGAATCTATTTGAAATTTTTTCCCAGTGTTGATTAAAGGTAAACACACAAAAAATGTTTTAAATTATGCACCCTTCGCCATGTGCCATATCTGGACAAATTTCGTTACCAAGCAAAACAAAAGGTAACACACCGGGTTATCTACCAATTTCAGTTCGGGCCACTTGCATCACAAAGTTATCATACCCCAAACGCTCGTTTTGTCGTTTGTTGTTTTTGTTTGTTAGCCGCAAGGCAACTGCCGAACAACGTGGTCATATAATAGGCAAAAGCCCAGGTAATTACGTGGACCATGGACCAAGTCCACAGACAAACTACAAAAAAAAAAAAGAGGAAGGAAAACGACAACACTGACTTAGCCGGCGGTGGATTTGTCAACAGGAAGAACAACAAGAGCAACAACAACAATGAGGGCCACAAACTACGCGCACATTTTCACCAGTTTAGTTAGTGAAAATTGTTGGTGTTGATGCTGTGGTTATGCAAAAAGTCAAGCGGTAGCTAAGGGTGGGATGAGCATGAGGGGAACCGGCTGTGACATTGCCGTTTGGGGAACGCTTTTGACGCTTTCCGCTAATTTTCCGGTTTGGCTGTCACACCTGTCTGTGCTTTTTTTTCTGTTTTCTTGGCCTCCTTGTGCCTAATCCCAGCGCTTTCATTCAGCGCATAAATTACGCGCCTAAAAGTTCGTCCCCTCTTACTGATACACACACACACATCAGCCGCCCCTCTCCCCGCAAGGCTTACGTTTTTAGACAAATTAAAAAACTCTTATCGAGCAAAAGTTTTTTTCATGCGGTTTTTCTCTTGCTTTAAAATGCTTTTTGAGCGCACAATTTGTTCGAAAAAAAGGTTAAACGCCTCGTATGCGTAATATTATGTGGAAATTATTGCTCATACGCCCAGGTGTCTTTTTGTTCCGATGCTTTTTAAGTGTCAGACAAAGACAAAATTTAAGATTGCGCACATAAACAGGCAAATTCATATAGAAATTAAGTTAAAAGCAAAAATCAAGCCACATATTTGAGATTAAAACGGGGTTTTTCGGCATGCAAAAGGGAAGGCATATTCAGTTAAGTGAAAACTTTACCACTTCAGTTGAGTATAAGACTGTGAATTTTAAGCAACGCTAACCCAGAAGACGAAGAAGAAGCGTTTCCTATACCAATTCAATCTGTATAAATCATAAAAATGCCTGCTAGTCTAAGCTTTAGCAAACAATTTTGACTTGAAATTATGTTGACTCTGAAAAGTATGCTACACCAAATTGACTAAAAATTTTCGCAAATATTAAACATATTGTTTAACCCATTTAAAGCATGAGCCAAGACACATTCACAATGAAAAAAAGTGACCCAATAAACAGGCAAACAAAGGCTTGGACTTGCCAGTCAAGACAATGGCCGCATTTGGGTTTTTCTACTCTCTGTGTGTGTGTGTGTGTGCATCTTGGCCAAACAAGCCAAACAATGTAGACAATTGCTTTTAGAGCGTTGACTGATGACAATCGCAATCAGTTTGCCGCCCACTCAACCTAGATTCCACAATTTTGGGCAAACAAACCAAGTGAAAGAGAGCGAAGGCACGTTCCACTCACTCAGGTATTCCATAGAGCAGGAGGCTGGTGAGCATTGGATTACACATACGACGCGTTGCCAGCCAGCTTATAATTCACTTCGGCAGCAGCAGGTGCGGCCCCAATTGACGAGTCATTACAAATTGCATTAGCTGTCATGGATCTGGGTACTCCTCCCAATTCACATATACAGATTTGACCTGCTGCTGTGCGGGGAGCTTTTATGGGAATTTCCTTTTACAGCTCGACACTCATGCATGACAACAATGAGTTCAAGTTGCTGTCAGCGGCAAAGATTTAATGCTTGTCCTCCTTTTCTTGTTGTTGCTCCTTTCTGTGTTGCTCTCTTGTGCGTTGGGTTTTTATTGAGAAAACAGCTGCCATCATAATTCAATATTTTACACTTGAATGTACACGAAACAGAACTTGACAGCAGCAACAACAGCAACAACAACAGCAAATGTTTACACGCTGCTGAGCTCTGACAACCACAACCAGTACAAGTACGAGTACGAGAGTTTTTAGTTGTTTAAGCAACAGGCCGAGCATCCAGAGGTAGTCCAGGTAACCCACAACTTGGCCAGCTGCCAAAGGCTTCCCAGTGTCTTGGGCACTTAACCAATATTGTGGGGCTTTGCAGCATAATTAACTCCTGTGTAGTCTGGGTTGGTTAATTACAACAATTTGATTAATGTGGCATTTCATTTAGCTCGGAACTTGGCCCGAAATTCAATCAACTGTTTGCCACACAGCTCAACTGCAGCAGCCAAATGGGTCACCACAATAGCCAGCTGACCGAAAATCAGTTACCCAGAACAGCTGCAGCAGCTGGGAATGCAACTGAAACCACATTTAGGCTGAACATTAGAGCAGCAGCAGCAGCAGGTGGAAGTGCCTGAACACCGCATGCAATGAGTTTAGGGCCTGTGGCACCAATTTTGAACTGAACCTCACAAAATGCTAGCCAAAAGCTAGCTCAAGGTCAGTCTGGACGAGAAATTGCAGTGTTTGCCAAAAAGATTTGAAAAGCTGGCAAGGCCTCTCCATCTCTCTCTCTTTCTAATTCCTCATTTATGGCACAGACACGCATTATTTAAGCATCCAGCTGATTTTTACTTTTTAGGCCTTGCGATAAATAAACTTCTACTTCTTCTTCTTTGGCCATCATAACCGTTTTACGGTTAACATGTCCTATCCAGCGCAGCCGGGAAATGTTACAAAAGCCGCGAAATTAGCAAAGTTATGCCGTGCATCCGATTGAAATGAAACTTTGAGTATTGGTTGTACGCTTACCCTGGAAGGGTTCTTCCTCTTATCTTCCTATTTGGCCCGATAATTCAATCACAACCGTTTGACGGTCTTGTGCAATCTGGCACCAGTTGGTCAGTTCCAGCGCCTTAATGTCTTTCAGCACCTGATCTTCCCATCTTAGTTTTGAGCGTCTTACCCTTCTTCCTTTCCATAATTCGTTGGCCTTCCGGCTGTACACTTTTTTACAGGAGCTTCTTCATCCATACGAGTAATATGTCCAAGCCAGCGCAGCCGCTGTTTTTTTAAACGCTTGACTAGATCAGTGTTCCCATAGAGCTCATACAGTTCGTGATTCATTCGGATGCGAAATTCTTCGCCAAATTTTAAAGGTCCATAAATCCTCCGAAGAACTTTTCTCTCGAACACGCCAATTGCCGCCTTATCCTTTGATGACATTGTCCATGCTTCTGCGCCGTATAGCAGGACTGGGATGATAAGCGACTTGTATAGCGCAACTTTCGTTTTCCGAGAGAGGGCTCCTTACTGAGCCCGTGGTAACATCGGTTTGCAGGAGTAATTCTTCTTCTTATCGTCGTTCCGAGGTAGACAAAGTCCTTACCAACCTTGAAGTTGTATTCTCCCATTGCACCAGATTGTCCCAGCATAGACTCACTGCGCGTTGATACTAGGTACTTCGATCCCGCGGTAATTGGCGCAAACTGCAGGGTCTCCCTCTTTAAATATTGGACAAAGTACACTTCGATTCCAATCTTCGGGCATGCTTTCTTCGGACCATATTTTGCATAGGAGTTGGTGCATGCACCTTACCAGCTCCTCAACGCCAGCCTTGAACAATTCAGCGGGCAGCTCATCAGCGCCGGCAGATAACCAGACTGCATTATGGTCCGGCGGGTCTATCTCTATGTTATCGATTGGTGGTGTCAATACTTCCCCAGAGGCGGCATTGTGTTCGTCATCACCTCCTAGCTGGTTGGAGAAATAGTTCCTCCATTTGTATAGTGCCACTTGCGGATCTTTGACCAGATTTCCTTGCTCGTCCTTGCATAGTGTGACTCTGGGCTTAAAACCTTCGGTTAGTTGCCTAATCTGCCAAGTCTGTCCCCCAATTGGCCAAATAAAATTAACAAATAATTTCCAAGTCTTGCTTAATTGAGTTCTCGTATGCAAGTGACTCGCCTGCACTTTACAAAAGCTCTAATGCGACCAAAGCGTCGCTGGCGACTGCGCTGCTGCGAGTGAGCTTGAGAGAGCGACTGCGCCAGCTGCAATATCTAAATATAGAACAGGCGAGGGAGAAATATGTATAACAAGAGCGAGTATCAAAGCAAACAAATATAATTTGGTGGCAGATGGCCATTGATTTGATTGACATTAATTATAGGTTGGCAAAGTCTTAGAACTTTACATGGGCGGCAAAGCGCAGGGGTTCTGGCCCGAACAAAGCCATTAACAAATCCTGAAATTGATGATCAACTATACGCTTGGTTTTTACAACGAAGGGAAGCAAGCGACTTGTCTTCAAACGAGATGCTCAAAGTCAAAGCTCTAGAGATAAAAAGGTCAATGGACACGGAGAGCTTTCAGCCAGTGATGGCTGGCTTAATAAATACAAAAAACCTCACGGCATAAGAACAGTATAAGCAATTTTATTGATCGATAGTGCCACCTGCCATGGGACAGCAAACACTTTTTCCAATAATGAAAACTTAGTTGTTGGAATTGACCTTGAGCCGGCTAACAAGCATTTCTTAAATAATGAAAACTTTAAGGGTTTTTTCCCCGACCCAACAATACACCCTTATTGTAATCAATTGACCGAAATGCCATTAAATCCCTTAAGCAGCGATACTGACAGCACCTTCTGTCAACACTTGCGGCGTTATGTGTAAACGGTTGAGAGTTAAAGCCTCGATTAAAGTCCCTCGATCCGTTGTCGTTTAAACATCTGTTTTCATCGATCGTCGAAATAGAATTTAATATACCGGCTGATCCTTTTGTGGCTGAGGATGGTTAGACTGTGCAATTCGGTACTCGAATGTTAACGAACAAATAAGAAATGACTTACACGGAAAAGCGACTTTTGAATTAGATAAATTGCAGGACGATACTCGGGAAGATCATATGGAAGAAGAAAGCAGAGTCAGCATTGATAACGCGATAGATTCCTTCAGCGTGGCGGTACAATGGGTGGAGGAAAATAGCCTAACAAGCAATGAGATATTGTTTTTGCGACGAATCGGAGGAAAACCAGTTCTTAAAAGACTTAATAATTGTTAATTTTACTAATAAAACTGCTTATTTATCTATGAACCACAAATCAGCTGTATACGGCGGTGTCTTCCAACCAAATTCCAACCCAAAACCAGTTCTCGGTGTTCTACAAATCTCTTTCGGTTGGTTTCAAACCTCTCGTATTGTGTTGGGAGATTTTGGCAAACCAACCAATACACAAACCAGCCAATACACTAACCAACCAATAGCGAAATCTCGAACCCACGCAATATATCACTGTTTTTGTAGTTGGACCATAATCTTATACACACACCTTTCGAAAACGAAATCTCTCGAAGTTCTGGGACACCGACGGATTTCTCTAGCGATTTGAAAATTAATCGAAGCCAAAATTCCAGAGATTTCCAGGACATCCCCGATATTAAAATTTATGCTTCTTTTTATACCATTGCAGAGGGTATTATAAAATTGTCCGGATGTTTGTAACGCATAGAAGGAAGCATCTCCGACCACATAAAGTATATATATTCTTGATCAGCATAACGAGCTGAGTTGATTTAGCCCTGTCCGTCCGTCTGTTTCTATGCTATCTCCTCCGTCAGTTTTAAAGCTATACTCACCAAACTTTGCACGAAGTCTTTTGGTACAAATACGCTGCACATTTGTCGGAACCGGTCAGATCGGATGAGTATAGCATAAAGCTGCCACACGAACGATCGGTTGAAAGACTAGTCTTACAGAGAAAAACTTTTTTGTTTTTAATGGAAACGCCTCCAAAGTACGTATTTCTTAGCTTACTATCTATTCCCATGATTTCACTAAGTTTGGTCGAAATCGGATGACTATAGCATATAGCTGCCATAGGAACGATCGGTCGAAAAACTAGTTCTAGTGAGAAAAATTTTTTGTTTTTAATGAAAACGTCTTAGAACGTTCACGATCGGCGATACACTTAATTTATATACTTTTTACACAATTCTACAAAGTTTGGTCGAAATCGGATGACTATAGCATATAGCTGCCATAGGAACGATCGGTCGAAAAACTAGTTCTAGTGAGAAAAACTTTTTTGTTTTTAAAGAAAACGTCCTAATAATTGGCATACACTTATTTTATATACTTTTACACAATTCTACAAAGTTTTATGAAGATCGGATGACTATAGCATATAGCAGCAGTATGAATGATCGGTCGAAAAAGAAGTTCTAGTGAGAAAAACTTTTTGTTTTAAATGGGATCGCCTCCAAATTTTGCAATTAACAGTGTATTATGCTTTTCCATGATTTCACCAAGTTTGGTCGATATAAAGTATAGCTCCCATAGAAAAGTAAGGTCCGAAAAGAAGTCTTATTTAGAAAAACTTAAACTGCAAGGGTATACAAACTTTCCTCCCCAAGTTAACTTTCCCCTAGTTTTTCTATATAAGAAGCAACTTTTTCAACATAAGAAACTTTTTTGAAAAAATTGGTTCAGATTAGTTTCTTATATAGAATGTTTACTGTATCTCTAAATAGTCGGTGGTCAAAAATCTCTAAGGAGAAACTCTTATCAAACAGAACCTAATCTATTCCATCAAAGAAGGCTAAATTTTCTAAATATTTAGAGATATTTGCTTTGCTATAAGACTTTTGTCAGAGAATGACAAGTGTAATGACAAGTGCAAAGGCAGTTTTAGGGTAAAAAATTACGTAGATAGAATATAATTTTGTGCCTGCCATTAACAAAAAAAAATACCCATTTTTGTTCAATTAAATGTTTCTTCATCTTGGGCTACCCTGACTTTGATATTCATATTGCTCTTCATGTCTATGTCATTTGCAGTTCTTGCTAATTTAACGATTCGACTGACCCAACAAAAAGGACAACAACAGCAGCAGCAGACGCACCACTTAAGCCTAATTAAAATGCTGCCCTCTAATTAATTAAACAATTAAGAGCGCTGGACCAACAAACAGAAGCTAAATAACAACAAAAGCGCGAATGGCATAGTCTGTATTATTGTGTGTGGGTGTCATTATCAAACAAATTTCTTTCTTCCTTAGCACGATTTATGTGCGAAGGGAGGAAATACCTCAAACTCAACTAACTCACATGCCAACTAAGCGCATTAAAACAAATTTATGTGCACGAACAACCAAAAAAACCCAAAAAAATGTTATCATCAAAATTGACTTGCCAACATGCAGGCAGTTCCAGTGACGCCCACAGTACTTTCACTGCCAAAAAAAAAAAAACAAGCTCCATTGGACTATTTTGATGCATAATTTAAAGGCCGAGCGAAGCAGAAGCAGAGAAAATTCAATGCAAATGTTTAAAGTTAAAGTCAAAAATCTCAATGTCAAATTTGTTGTGGGAGGACATGACAGCAGCCGCTGCCGTTTTTGGGCGTGTCAAAAACTGCTGACCCTCATTAGTTGATTCAACTTGTAACCCCAAAATAAATGTTATGTTATTCGCCACCAAAACATGTGCCAACAAGAGCTAATCATACCAAAAAGATGTTTATTGGACGGACTATCGAAACACTGACCCATTCTTTTTATGTACAAAAAGACAGAAGAAAAAAAAAAAAAAAAAATAATAAAACTAATAAAAAGACACCCAAAAATGCTTACCAACATCCGCAGGGGAAATTGCCCAATTCACCACACTTTCGTTCAGTTTCCCCTGCAGAGTTAAGGGGTAACTTTATGGTGGGTTTTCGAGTGTTTGGATGGATGCAGGCGGTCGGTCGCCTTAATTTATGCAAGTTATTACAAATTCACACGAAAGAACAACATTTGGTTGGGCGGATGGCGGAATGGGTGACTCTCTGCTCTGTGGTTGTCGTTCTCTGCTCATAAAGGAAACGTTGCTTAAATTTTTCGTGAATTTTTGTGTTGCGGTTTTTTTTTTTGTTGTTGTTTATGATGCGCAACGGAAGGAAAAATAAAATGAAATTGAATGTAAGAAAATGAACATTTCTAGGGGAAAAAAAACAAAACAAAACATTAAACGATTAACAGAGCCACAAAAAAAATAACATCAGGCACTTAATGAAAGGTTGCAACAGGGTTGGGCATCTGGTTTTGACTCTCTTATGTTTTGAAGTGGACTTGAACCAACGTCACCGATGTTCTAATGCAATAGAGTATTACTAAGTTAAGGAGCTTCTCCCTTAATTGGTGCCTAAATTCTAAGTGGATGTGACTACTATAATTTGAAAGTCGTGTGCACTAAGATGCAGACGTCCGTTTATCTTCGAGGTCCTTTGTATAGTGCAAAGAATAACAATTGAGGCTGACTGGGCCCATAACCTGTAAGAGATTTCGAGAATCACAGTGGAAAGAAAGAGAGAAGAAGAGATCCAGAGATCAGTCTTCGATGTCCTGAGTGCAGATAAAGTTCAGCTGAAAAGCAAACGAAGCCAAATCATTTTTTACTTTGTTTAGTGCAAAGGAAACCAATTCAGGCTGACAGGGCCCATAACCTGTAAGAGATTTCGAGAATCGTTGTGGAAATAAGGGAAACAGAGATCAGTCTTCGAAGCCAAATCACTTTTTACTTTGTTTAGTGAAAAGGAAAACAATTGAGGCTGACTGGGCCCATAACCTGTAAGAGATTTCGAGAATCGTTGTGAAATAAGGGAAACAGAATCAGTCTTCGAAGCCAAATCTTTTTACTTTGTTTAGTGAAAAGGAAACAATTAGGCTCTGGGCCCATAACCTGTAAGAGATTCCGAGAATCGGGGAAAAAGCCCAGGAAACAGAGATCAGTCTTCGAAGCCAAATCACTTTTTACTTTGTTTAGTGAAAAGGAAACCAATTCAGGCTGACAGGGCCCATAACCTGTAAGAGATTTCGAGAATCGTTGTGGAAATAAGGGAAACAGAGATCAGTCTTCGAAGCCAAATCACTTTTTACTTTGTTTAGTGAAAAGGAAAATAATTGAGGCTGACTGGGCCCATAACCTGTAAGAGATTTCGAGCTTCGTAAGGGAAATAAGAGAACCAAAGCTTGCTGGTTTGAAGAGTAGACGAAAAGTGAGTAAGTTTATGGAATACAGCTTCATTTATGCTTATCCATATATCGAAATCGATTCCGTATCGATAATCTTATGACTTTTGTTTACATTTCAAAGAAAGTTGCCACAATATTAATTCATTTATATATCAGCAAGTTCTTATAGCAATTAGTTCTTGTTCGGCAAGGCTCAAATTAATTTGACCTCTTTGCCTTGAGTTAATCCCGAATAGCTTGATTTCTTCGTTTAGAGTTTAAGCTTTTTGGTATAAAAACTTCTCAAGGAAAAACCTATCCACAATTGGGAGTTGTCTTTAATGTTGTCTATGACACTTTGAGTAGCTCTTATGGATGTATCTTTCCTTTCCTCTTTTCTACTCAATTTGCCACACCAGACACCAGGCTCTAAGCCTGCGGTTAGTTTCATATGTGTTAGCACTTAATTGGTTTTTGACTTCAATTCGATTTTTCCTTTTCTTTCTCTTCGATTCAAAAATTCAGTTCTATCATAAACTACGCTTAGCCTAGGCAATTGCCTGACAATCAATGTTATGAATTATGCACTTCCTAACCTCAGCATTTGAAGCTTCTCAGCAGCTCCAGACGTCTGTGACAGCATTCAATATGCATAGTTAAGCAAGTTGTGCAATTTGTTTGATTGATTGACTGCCTGATTGAGTCGAGTGCAGTTTTTCAAAAATTTTATGTAAAATGGGTGCTGCGCCCACGCCTAAAGTTTAACTTTGCAGTTGCATGTGTTGCGTGTTGTGTTGCAGGCGTCGTTTTTAAGTCCTAGCGTGTCCTGGCGCAATTAAAAGCCAATGAAGAAGCAGCTTTTAATTGTTTGCATTTGCCGGCTTTGATTGGCGCCTTAAATGTTAAGCACACATCAAAGTTTAATGGGTTTTGCCACTTGCACGAAATCGAGCGTAGGCAGCCGCGTTAATTTGATATGAAACAGAGTAGGAAAGTAGCGGATTGAAAAGTTAACTAATTTTGAGATGAAAATTGCTTGATTGCTTGAAGATTGAGAGAGAAAGCGAATAATTGGTGGATATATTAGCGTGAAAATTGGTAATTACTACAAATTTATGGAAGAAAAATGATACATAACACATGTACATGACAATCTAACTTGAAAAATTTGCCATATACTTATGAATAACTCTCTTCAAATGCCAATTCCGACACCTTTGGGCTTGCTGATGCTGCTCGCTTGATTTGCATTGATATGTATTCTGTCGCATAAGACTCATAAGAAAAAAATATGGCAAAACACATTTTCCGCCATATCCTTATAACAAAAGCTTGAAACCGAGACCGGATTTGTAATCAGTGGACCAAACTGGACCAGAACTTTTCATCAAAGTGGATACAACATTGGAAATTTTAAAGTAGTCCAAGTGCAAATGTGGAAATAGATAGATATTGTAGATGTAATGTGAAAATTAAAAATTTGTATAGGAGAAAACTAGTAGGTACAATAATGGACAAAATAATAGGTGTTTTTTTCATTTTTAACTTTTATTTCGAATTCATATCTTCTCGAATTTCAACAAATCAAAGTTTTTTCAAAACTTATACTGATTGTCTTTAAACAAAAGTAAAAACAGTTTCCAAACCCTTTGATATACAACTAAATTAAGGTGTACGGAGATAAATGTACAAATTAAATCAATTTTTACTATTTTTGGTCTTACTTTATATTAAACTAAGTATCTTGCCCTAATAACCGGCATATCCCGCCATTATTCCCAAAACATCCTTCATTCGTCTTGGCAGAGGATATTAACTGCGAAAAGTTTCACCTAAGTAGTGCTGTAACATGCATCTCTGGACATATAAAATTTGACAAAAAGTATTTCTGGTCCTCTTTAGAGTTCACCCCGATTCCTGATGGGATTGAGGTCAGGGATTGACTTTGGCCACTCAAGAACAAGCGCATTTTTTCTCTTGGATCCAATCTTACTACTCGAGAGGCGTGCATCGGGTCGTTATCCTTCACGAACTTCCATAAAAAGGGCATATTATCCTCGGAATATGGTAGCATCACCGTCTTCAATAGATCTTTATATGAAACTGTCCATTGTTCCGTCAATAAGTGAATCGGACCAATACCTACCATGAGAAGCAGCCCCGCACCCTTAGGCTACCACCTCCATGCTCACAGTTTGAAATGTGAACCGCAGGATCAAATTTTTGACTTTCGGTTTCGGTTTTGGTTTCATCACTCCAGAGGATACGACGCCATTATTTCTCACCCTCCGGTCCGCACCAGGTTCTACGATCTAATGAACATGTGTTCCTCATCTATAAATTTTAGACCGATGCAAAGGAACCCTAAGAGCACATCTTCCCTGGTAAGGTTTGCTATTGCCCATCGTCGACGAATGGTCCGAGATGACACAATATTCCCAATTGCAATGGCAACCGTCCTGGAAAACTTGAATGGTCGCGTTTAACCAACTGAACCATGCGATCGTCGGTCTTAGATGATAGATTTTCTAAGCGCTCCCCGAGTTTTTTTCTGGCATTGGTTAAGAAGTTTTGAGAACGTTTTATTAGATGTTTTATTAACATGGCATTGGATTTATGCGATTTTCTTGGCAGCTCGGTGTCGTAGAATGAGCCTTTTCTCCTCTACACTTTTGTGACGCCCACGGTCCATCTAATTCATTTTAAATGGCTGTTAAGTCCCCATTGACCCCTATTTTCCTAATAAGGTATTAGGAAACCAAATAATTAGGCGTGTTCACCAGCATAAATCAATATTGCAAAATCGACTAAATTTGTTCTATGTGCTGGTGAACGGGCGTGATGTGCAGTCAGCATTGCTATTTTTCGTGATTGTGTTCCAGATGTCAATCCACCAAAGTATTTCTTTGTTAGATTGATTTGAATTGTGAGTGTTATCGATAGCAAACAGCTGACAGCAATAAACAAAGAATTAATTTTGTAGAAGTCAAAACAAAACCGCAGCAAGGGAATCGTCTTTCTTTTTTTGCAGTTTGGACGTTGGCAAAACGAGAGTCCCTCTCATCAGTAGGTGACCGTTTCGACATATCAAAAAAGCCCTCAATGGAGAGCCAATGTTATTAATCTTAGGTGCCACACCCACGCACACCGCGTCCCATTACTGCGTCTCTTTTGAAGCTTTAAGTACATCTCGCACGCTGCCACACCACCGGCACCCGTTTGCCTTAGCTCGCCCTAAAGATGACTCCTTCACCGAGGTGTGTAGTAACTTCTGCCTCCACTGGTATGGCTTGCAGCACCTCTAGCATGATCCAGAGCTGCACATCTTCACCGACATATGGTACGCCCACTTGCGGAACTTATTGATCACCTCAATGGCACACGGCCGATCCCGCAGCTGCTCACATATAAACTCCCAGGGCAAATGCATGACCCAGCAGCACAATCTTTGGTCCTCCCGCAAACAATGGTCTCGAAATTGTGCTCACCATCTCATCCAAATCGGTTGGGAGAGCTTTCCTCCGAGTCTATCACGGAGCTGCAAGAAGGCCCCCAGACTCTAGCCGCATGAAACTCCTCAATAGAGGTCATCTGCAAGTTTTTCGCTTACAAGTAGCCAATATGGGACAACCAGAGACCAACCGTCGCCACCGCAAAGTCGAAATTTCGCCATATCGGCGTTTTTTGACGTCAGTCACATCCAATGTAATGGATTGTACTTGATGTTATTCATATTTTAATATTTTTTTTATTTGCGGTCAAAGAAAGTTCAAAGCTTCCGCCAATAAAAAATATCGATGAGGTTTTGTTGGCTGCAAATTCATCAAAAAACCGTTCACCAGCTGACAAACACGTTTTTTTGTGATTGTTGATTTATCTTAGATGATCCGGGTGTGTGCTGGCGAACATTGCGCCCATTGTTTTAAACTACTGGCTAATGTTTTGCTTCATACACCTATTTTATTGGCCAAACGAGTTTGCAGTGTCCAACCAATAAACAAATCCCCAATTTTTCCTCAAAGCTAATTATTTCCGGGAATTCATAACGTTATTTGCTTATATCGATTTAAATCGATATTTAAAAAAAACCTTACACCTATTTACTATTTATTATTTTGTGTACTGAGGGTATATAGAAAAGATGAGAAAGTGAGATGCCCGCTGAATTGTTTCAAGGCTGGCTGCGAGGAATTGTAAGGTATGACCTACTCCTGCAGAATATGGTCCGAAAGAGTATGCCCATAGATTGGAGTCTATTGTCCTCTGCCCAATCCATCTTTTTGACCCGGTCTATAAAGCCGTTTTCGACACACCGATAAGGTCAAAGATCTTTGAAGTCCTGATCTACTTTAAAATTATCTGCCAGCAAAGTACGTTCGTTTTTGCATGATGAGCGTTGAGAAGCGCACGAGCTCGGTAAATGGGAATGTAACCTCTCGAGCCTTTTCGATACCCAGAGGTTTAGGCGGGTGACACCTTATCGATATAGCTTCTTTAATATGCTGATGCGAAAATACAACTGGGCCAGTGCCCAAATGCTGGCATGAATCAAGAACCATATTTCCCCGAGATATAATGCTACTTGCATATGGGCATTTCAATACTGTCGATTAAGACTTTCGTACACATTCCAAGTGCAAAAAGCAAAAATACAACGGAATTTCAATTCTTTTTTGCTTTATTATATAGCTCTTAGCCAGCACTTTAATTAGTGCTAAAGTGAAACAAGTGAAATCCTGTTTCCAAAATATTGGCAAAATAGGAAGCGATTCGAACGTGACAAAAACGAAGTGTT